>CM028909.1:16127812-16342812 GCA_016801845.1 Polydactylus sextarius
GTTTGGAAAAGAAAAAAGGGATTGAATAATGTTAATGCTGATTGCGCTTCATATCTTTAATGAGTCAATCAGTGAGTGTCTGCATATGTGAAAAACTGTTGAATGATCATCAGTATCAGGGAACTGTTTAGTTTCTCCACAGAAAAGGTTGTGCTTTATTTAGAGTCTGTTGTAGCTATCCTGGCATATTTATCACAGCCTTTTTCCTTTGATTATGGTGCAAACTGAAGAAGACTATAGAAGAACTTGAATGAGCGTCACTTACGTATAAACATTGCGTGCAATTGTTGAGTTTTACTGTATGTTTCTCAGCTTTTGAGTTTCTGTATGCGCCATATTCATATGGCACATACAGAACGTGTGAGTACAGGATGCTGCCATGGATATGAAATGAGCTTTGAATCTAATTTAGGTCACAGATGTATACTGTTGAACCTGTTCAATGTATTCATAGCACCATGTTGCTGTGCCTGCTGAAATAAAACCTTATACAGTATGTAGTATGTGTGGCTTGTTGCTTTCTGCCCTGAGGCCAAAGTCACCAAAGCAAAAACACCTTCTCACTGCAGTGTTCGTGATCCACATCAGAGCTGCCTACACGTTAAATGTCACACTTTTCCTTTGTGTTTTCATTGACGTATGAAGATAATTATATGTAGTGCTGCTGTAGAAGCCACTGGCTTTCAAATTTTGCACACATAGTTGCCAAATACATTTGTCAAATTTGATTATTTAATCAGTCGTTGCTGATCAGAGTCTCTCTAGTTGATCTGCATGACGTGAATTGATGGAAATATGGCACAGATTTTAGATTTTTAAGATTTTTTTCTCATTATCTCATTGTATATTTCATTTACTTCCTTTTCTAGCTGTGTGATCTGGGAAAAGTCTTGCAGTTTTGTTGTAGATGTGGTCCCTCCTTTGACAGCAGTCACAATAGAATATAAATAATACAAAGCTTCATGAATAAAAAGTAACTTGGTCACCATTCAAGAAAACCTGGTACAACAATCATCATCCTGTTTGACTGCAGCAACAGCATCACCTATCATCTGTCATATTTTAGTTGATTGTCACCAAAGAGGTAGTTTAGTGTTTTTGGTCCGTTTTGCTTTTCTTGTTTTGTTCCTTGGCAGCATTTCCCAAATTCAGCTGCACATTTTGAATAATTCATTTCAAAATGGACAATCATGAGAGTTTTTGCATTGTTGTGATGAACAACCTCACATACTCCAATGGGGGGAAAAAAACTCAGACTCTGGCGTGAACATGTCATGATTGATTCTGATAAAACATTTTCTCCTATTAGAATAAGTGTGTGGGATGTGTAGCCTGTTTTCACAAATTATGTCCTCGTACTTCTGCCTCTGTCTTTTTTACTGAGCTTTAATGTGCAGATTGTTCTGCTCCACTGGAAATGAAAACTGCACAAGAGAAGAGACATTTACATCTGTGTACAAAAAAAGGTGGAACATCCTGAGTTGTTACACCACAGTCTTTAAACTTAATTAAATGAATTAGACAAGCCAACATGAGATAAGCTGTATGGTTTTGATACATTATTGTTTCCTTCTCCTACAGGAACCTCCTGGACCGAGACACTTTCACCAAATCTGACCCATGTAAGTTTTTTACAATGCTAACTGCAACGCCGACATCTCCTGCTTTTACTTTTTACTTTTGCTGAGGTTAACTTTAATTCAGTTTACTCTGCTATTTCAAAGTGTTCCTTCAAGAACTGCATATAATTTGCACAGTAATGTGACAACCATTCCTCACTGAGAGCTACAGAAAGTACCTTAATGCATGCAGGGTTTAAACGCCAGTCTTTGAATACAAATGGGTATCTTTTGGTGAGACACATGGGGAACTGCCATAAAGGCATTTTCTTTGATACTCGCTCCAGGAAAAAGAATAAAGGGGACCTTTAACATAATAGGAAGGAGATTCAAGCCCTTTGTGTAAATATGAAGCTATGGGGGAAAAAAAGTCAAACCTGCCTTGTCTTGAATTTCCCTGGAAATGGACCTCAGGACAGAGGATAGGCCATGTAGCGTTCGCCTGCCTCTGCTTTATTTGAAGTCACAAAATCAAATGGGAATCCAGAGAATCTCACGGTTAAGAAATTGTGTTTTGATTGCATAGCTTAAATTATGCTCCAGGAGCTTTCAATCTTGCCTCAGAGATTGGTTTCTTTGCACGTGCAGATCGGATTCAGAATTTGATGCAGCCACAGCATCATCAAGTTTGGCACTTCATTATTCTGTCAGGACATGGCAGGGTAATTAATGATGAGTGTTGGTAAAATAGGAACAAAACAAACACCATCTGAAGTTGTGAAGATTGTTTACTGACAATGAATTACTCTCCTCTCCTTTTTTCATTTTCTCCATGCCTCCACCGTCTCCACCTCTCCTTATCATCATCAGTGGTTGTGTTGTACACCCAGGGTGCGGAGTCCAAACAGTGGAGAGAGGTAAGAGATCAGCCGTCCTTCTGTCAACACAACTCAATCAGCCCGTCTCCTCACCATGACAAGCCACTCGGTGCTTTCACCCCCCAGCCCCAGCTTGAACTCACGGTAAATGCTGTGAGTGTCAATCATTTGCAGTTGATTGACCCTGTGAATATCCATGTGTTGATCAGCACTGTGCTGTGACTGATTGGCTGATTAAGGTGACAGCTACACGTATCGATAAAGATTTCCCTCTCATGTCAGAGGCTCCTCTGGCTGTTGGCCACTAGGCCTTAATTAGTCTATAGAGACAGATAGAGTGGAGGCACTGATTTCTTCAAGACAGATGGTCCTTGTGGGATTATTATTTGTCCTGGTAATCTTGGTGGATAGGCGTACACAGAGATGGCAACCTAAATAACATTTCAATAGGGAATTCACTAAACTGAAGATTTTTTCACACCCTGTTTTGGCTTAAAACGGCACCAACCATTCCTTGTGAGCATGAAAAACATGGCAAAAGCTTATATGTATTTTTCTGCTTCCACTGTCTAACCATTTCTGGTTAAATAGGAAGTTTGACCAGAGACCTTCGTGTCCTGGTGATCTACAGCATAGGAACATAAATCTCGCATTACAACACACACCTATGTTGGGTCTGCTGTACTTGTGTGGACCATCACTGACATTATGTGTCGCTTAACTTGGAACATGACCATAGCCCAAAACTTAACTGCATTCAAAACTTAATCCTAAAAGCAAGTACTAGAGGAGTATTCAATATTTTTTCCATTCTCATGCCACAAGTTAGAGCATTAGATTCACCCATAAAGATTGGCCAAAGATGTGAAAAAAACAGAAAAAACTGTCAGCCCCCTCACCAGCTCACTGATTGACTTGTATATTGTTTGTTCCATATGTACATAAAGCACTTGATTTTATTCTGGTTATGTGCTGTGCAATTTTTTTGGCCTGGAGCACTAATGTCCTGGAGTCTCTAGTTGTCTAATCTTGATAGTTTTTGGCAAACGAGTGAGAAAGTACTTTTTCCAAAGTGTCAGATTGTTGCTGTAAGCCTTAAACGTTGACTTTAAAAAGTGACAACAGGCCAAGATGTCAGTCGAATAGTTCACACTAAGACTGATGTACAACAGCACCCACACAGAGGCTGCTGTGCACCTTTTTTGTTTATTTATTTAACCTTTATTTAACCAGGTTAGCTTGTTGAGATGTAGAAGAGGCAGCAAAACTTTACAGAGCAAGTAGTAGCATAAATAAGATTTGTACAATAAGTAGAGATTTCAAATAAAATGAATAAATAAAACACCTTTAAACTCAAGTCATGAATGTTTTCACTACACGATGCTGCCAAGTTTACACTTTGTAATCATGACAATTGTTTCCCACATAATCTTTCACACACAGAAAAATACATATTGTTTCTGTTGTAAAACAGTAATATTCTCTTCTGCATAGTTTTACTGATTTAACATGCAAATGTGCACAGCAGCTCTGTGATTTAACAGCATTAAATGCAGCCCTCAGATGAGAAGAGCCTCCCGTACCTGTCACTTCTGGTTACACTGCCCCACCTTGAGCTTACAAACTGTGGGTGCAGCCTCAACATGTCTCCCTTAAGGAGTTAAAGGTCTTTGTTGTTGTTGCAGATGACAGCTGGCTCTTTGAGCACTGGAGTCAAGCTGTGCAGTATTGATAAAGCTAAGTTGCCTGTCTTGCTTCTCTGACATCTAATTTGTTTTTGGGTCAGAACACCTTTCACTGTGCCACCAACCGTCTATAATCCAGTTACCAACTCCCCCACTGGCTGCTAATCGCTTACACCCCACCCATCAAGACAACAATATGTAAACAAATGGTATGGATAATTTGTGTTTTGATTGTAGGAGTATGTTTTTATCAGCTCCTCTTGAGATGCTCCCGTGTTTAATTTGGCAGCATTTGTGGTCAAACATATAAACCTGTAGGTGTAACCCATCATTCTGTGACCACATGAGGACTTAATCTTCAACTTCCTCATCTGCAGTTACTCTTGGTGCCTGACAGGTTTACTTCTGTCTACATCTACCACTCAGCTGAGCAGCTCAAGCAAAGGCTGGCCTTTCCATTCTAAGCCAAACTTCTAGGTGTTAATATTTTACGAAGATGAATTTTCTGACATTTCAGCTGACTATTTATTCTAGTTAGGGTTATTGAAGGGGTAGAAGTGCACACCACCGGCACCTCAGTATACCCTTACTCTATTTTTTTTCTGTTGACAGTTAATTGTAGCACTTTCGCAACTCTGGCTTTTCAGGCAGACTGTGTACTTGCCAAGGTAGGAATAATATGTGGAGTGGGGGAGCTGTTATTTCCTCTGGTGGCTGTTCTTTGTTCTTGTGCTTATTCGTCTTCGTTTGTTAAGTTTGGCCTTAAACCAAAGCGAGGTTGCTCTCGGCCCCATGCAGCCACATTGAGCTCCCATCGTTGAAACGGGCTTTTATTTGCTCTGAAGATTTCACCTCCTTTGCATCTGCTGGAACAGAGCGTGCACACTTTCTGACACACAGTACTTAAACTTTTATGGGCTTAGACACAGTTATATGTTTGATGGCAGGTTACACTTCAGCAAACCCACTGGCTCAGACTGTCATATATTACACACAATCTAAGTTGACTGTCTTGCTTTAGCTGTAATCGCAAAGGTGTGAGCCTGTAATCCTCCTGTTTCATCTAATCATTAAGCCCTAACACTGCTATTATTAATTCACTGTGTAAGTTCTTGGTAACACTTTCTACTGGGGATCTTTTATTTATGCAGCTCAACATCACTTCTTTCTCTGAATTATTCATTTTTAGATACAATTAATGTGTGTGCGCTTGTTTAGTGGGGTGTGGGGTTGGGTGCAATATTTTCTCAGCGTCTGTTGATTTGTTTATCAGCACATCACCTCATCAGACGTTTTTGCTCTGTAACACTGACAAATCCTTTTTTGCTGTCTGCGCTGGCAGGTTACCATTTTCCTCTTAACACCAGGGAACAGGAAATAGTTTGTCATCTTCCCATCACTTATGACAGTTCCACTGTGTCAAGGCAAAATGCGAAATAGGCTATTTTTCTTTGCCTTTGTTTCATCATCCTCCTATCCTCCATCCTTTGTCTTAAAGTGGCTTTGAGAGTGACAGTTGTGTGAATGTGCTGTTAATTTAAATGAGTGTAATTGCTCTTCGTAAAGTGCTTTTCTTGGGCATGCTCATCCCAGCCACAATGAGACAAAGTAGAAAAAAAAGAGCTGATGCTGTGCGATCATTGGCTTCTGTTAATCAAATCTGAGCTTATCTGGAGCGGTGAATTCACACGGCTGTTGGGAGAAGATATAGAGGGTGCCGTGAGGTAATAGAGCGGTACATGTAGTGACTGCATGATGTTGTGTTGTGTCAAGGCTCTGTGCTCACATCTTTCTTTTTTTCATGCTTGTCTCCTGGATCTGATCTAGTTTGGGCGAACAGAGGTGATAGACAACACGCTAAACCCCGATTTTGTCAGGAAGTTCATCCTGGACTACTTCTTTGAGGAGAAGCAGAACCTGCGCTTTGACGTGTAAGTTACTTTGTTTGATCTGGTCCTCGGAGAGCGCACACTGAGGTGTCTGTACTTCAAACATGATGCTCTCTTCTAACCCAGTTCTCCAGTTCCTGCTTTTGTTTCCACCACAACCTTAACATCACCTCCCTCATTCATTCTTCCCCTTCCCCCATCTCTTCATCCCTATGTCTGTTTTTTTTTCTCTATCTTATTCACTTTTCTTCTTTCTCACTCCCTTGTCACCAGCTGCGCTTTCTCCTGAGGAATTATTCATTGGTGCAGAGTCTTGATAGTCCTTCGTTGAGGGGAGATTGGTATAAGGGTGATAAATATTTCATATGAAGTTTTATCCTTAATCTCCCTGCTGATAAGCAAAGAAAATGTCTGAAACTAAGTCCCATAAAACTCACAGGGACCCTTGTCCCTCCCTCTCTTACACATAGCTGTCTTTCTCTTTTTGAAAAGGCCAGACTAGTGAGAGGGTCAGGAAGGTGCAGTTTCATTTCGAGATCTCCCAGAACTGAGTCAGGATCATTTTCCTCTGTTCCCGTTCCTCAAGGAGGAGAGATATATACTTCCAAAAATCTCCTCTTTTTTTCCCCCTTCCCTTCAAGCATGAATTCCCTGTTGGACTTCCAGGATGTATCCAGAGCTGCACCGCAGATCTCAGAGGATTTTTAGACAGTTAATGGATTCATTAGACGTGGTATCATGATATCACTGTGGAACAGGAAGGAGGGAGTGCATCCCCTCACAATTAGTGTTACTCATTTACATCTCTCTTTTATCACAGTGGTGGGAGGCAGGGCATACTGAGGTTTAATTAATTTTACATTAACTTTTGGCAGATGCTCAAAACTTTCTGTGCATCAGTAGATTGTTTCAATGCGATCCCTCGGGTATAGAACGGAAATTACATTCATAAACTATAGAATCACTTTTGTAATTGTCTGTCACATTATTGCACTCTGGATTGCTCCATCTTTCTCCCCCAGTGACCCAAGTGTGTGATTGACAGATAGCAAATGTCCCATTGCAGCCAGATTCCTCTTATCAGTCAGCAGTCATTTGCAAGATCTTTTGCTGTGTGGTCCAAATTTTGCCTCTGTGATTTGTGGCATCTTTGTATTTACAGATATGATATTGACTCTAAAAGTCCAGATCTGGCAAAGCATGTAAGTACAGATTTTTGTTTTTGTTTTATATGCATCAGGATCTCAACTTATAATGTGTCCTGATATTTATGTGACTTGTTATCAGTGCACGTCTCTACTGTCCAGGTGCTGTGCAAACCAAAGTTTGTGAAATCTAAACGCTCAAATATATTTTGGAATAATGAGTTAATTATTCTTCATCAGGAAACAAAACATTGCTTATTTTTCTTCACCTTCCATCTGCCTTAATTTGTAAAATTAAGTACTTAATTTCTCCAGAGCAATAATAATCAAAGTTTCTCTGGCATCTGGCATACCATCATTACTTTTGTTTTAATGAGAAATTAAGCATTGCACATCATTAGTAAAGCTTTTCAACACGTTTCCCTCTGTTGTCTTTTGTGTTTGCAATTTAGATTTTCTTTAATTCAAAACAATGTACATTTATTCTTAAATGGGGGCTTTGTCTGAAGGGATGGTACTGTATAATAAAACACAAACTCAGGTAAACAGCTTATTTAAGGTGAAGGTAAGCTTAAAGTTTTGATTAACTCATGTTATGCATATACAAAGAATATATTTGCAGCTCTTGGTTTGCATATTACCAATGTGTCCATCACTGTGGCACTTACTTTATTATGTTTTGCATTGTGATCCATGTTCTGGAAACACACTGTCCCTTTTGTCAAAGTCTTTCCGCCGCGATTAGTTTTCTTCTCTTTGGCTCTTTCACTTTGCTGAAACTCTGACTCTTTACCCTCAGCTGTTCCCATTCTGCCTATCTGCTTCCTCACACGTCCACTTTTGCTCTTCTTTCTTGCACTTGGTTGATGACAGTCTGGTATTTGAGTTTTGTGCCTTCTGTTCCATGATATGCTCTGTTGTGTCACTGCTGCCGCCTGGTCTCTCTCTTTTCCTCCTTCTCTACCCTGGAAGCCAACCGACTTTAACGTACGTGTCTGCCTCAGTCGTCCTAATTTCTAACTGTACAAGACTTATAAATGTTCTTAACTCCTCACTGACTGTATTTGTTACCTCCTGTGATCCATCTGAACGGCTCCATCCTTTGCCCCGTGCCTCTCTTCATCCCACTGTATCCCCATCACCATGGCAGGACTTTCTGGGCCAGGTCCACTGTACACTGGGGGAGATAGTGGGCTCTCCTGCCAGTCGCCTGGAGAAAGCTTTGGGGTGAGTGTGAATTCTACTGTGCTCACTTTCTGATTTTGGACAATCATGTGGCAGGGATAAGAGCCACTCAAAGCCTGAAAGAGGTTTTTACTTTTTATTTATCCGCTCAAGGAGAAAAATACAACAATTTTACCTTTGCAAACACAGCATTTCAGACATCAGATAAGGAAAACTGTGCCACCTCTCAGCCCATTTAAATGTGACGTGGGTCTCCTGCAGGATTTCACACATTTCAGCAAAGACGAGGCGGTGATGAATATGTCTGCCTTCTAGAGCCATCTGTATCGTACATTACACTGCAAGCTTAGACCCGCGTGCTTTGAGTGGGAATGGGTAATTGAACATGACCGTGGGCTTCCTCAGTGCAATTACTGTCATTAAGGAGGCAATCTAGTGAAGAGAGTGAATTGAAGTCAGCACCCACGGACCTGCGTGTAGCTCTTTGAGTCATATGTGCGTTTTGAGAGGGAGAGGGAGGTTTGGACAAACCACAACGCTCATGTTTGTGTGAGGCTGTGAAGTCTGTACGCCTCTATCTGAAGTATTGGGTGGTGCGAAATACAGCAGTAGGGAATTTGTGTGAACAGCAGGGCTTTCGTGTCGACCAAGAACTCTGCCAGGGACTGATGGATTACAGGGCTCGGTGCCTTTCAAGAGGTTAAGCAGGATCGAGAGACTGTTCGCTAGTTCACTGTAAACCAGGCTACGCAACCCATGTCAGAGATGTGCAGGAGGATCAGGAGCCATGTGCAGACATGATGTACAAACGTATTGATTCTGTAGCTTCCGTCGGGCACCTTGAGGCTCTGCACAGATACAACACCACACTTAACTGTGACAGAAGTAATGATGTGGTTGTTGTTACAGATCACATTTTACAAACAAAAGAGTTGAACATACGCACAAGTTGCTTTATTATTTAACTGTGGCTACAGCTCTTAAATTAGGGACAAGTGATTTTGAAACTGAGGAAAAATACAGGTTTATTTTGATTTTCTTCTCCTGGTGACTCTCAGGTAAGGATGCAGTTTTGCAGCATCTTAAGAATTCATACTCCATTTATGTCTTTTTATCACACAGACATTTAATAGGATAAAGGAATATAAGTGATAATGTTTCATATTCAAAAGGTCAAAGGTCACCTTCACTGTGACATCATCAGGTTGTAGAAAACACTTTTTTGGCTTTTATTCAACACCATTAGTTTTATAAATCATCCATTGTAGGAGTCTGGACAGACATGGATTTAAACTGCAACTTGACTGATGGCAGAGTCATGCTACTGTGAGGCGGATTCGAGTTGAATAGCTAAACAGTATCCATGGGTAATGGAGCTTCCCTTTCCTCCTGTGATAGACGATAGCTCAGGAGTTGTTTAATGGGTATGTGCTCCATTTCCTTGTCATGCATCCCGACATGACAGTGCCTCTTCGAACTGCAGCTTTGAGGAACGGCCCCCACAGGGACTGAGGAAATCTGTTAGCCATGCTTAAACAAGCCCTCCCAAGGCACATTGCATCCAATGACCTGCTTAAGAAGCACATCAACACCTCTTTCCCTATTTTCCACACTTCATCTCTCATTTCTTCTCCCTCCTTCCAACCACCAGTTTTTTTTTTCTTTCTCTTAGCTTGACCTCTTTTCCTCTTTGTGCTCTTGGTTTCTTTTTGTTCCTTCAAATCTCTCACTCATTTGTTTCTTTCTTTTACTTCTTCCTCCATCAAACACACAAATGTGTTTTACTTTACTTGTGAGAACATTGGAGTGACTAATTATATTATTAACACCAAAGCCAAGTCTTATCCCTTAATTGTTTTATTCTCAGAGGGACCAAACTTTAGTCTCTAATTGGTGATGAGTCCCTGCATGTCAGTGCTTGAACACATTTTCTCCATAATGTAGTAATTATATCTCCTGCAAAATGCATTCATATAATATACCACTAATTTTATTTTCCTAATACCTTTTAGAGAGCCAGTAATTGCTTTGTGAATCATACGGATAATGTTTTACCCAAAGTTTAAATGCTGGTCTTATACTGCATTGAAATGAAAGGGGGGAGTTTGGGCTGTGCTCAGAACAATAGAAAACACAGGAGACCAAGGTACATGTCCTCCTTTTCAGTGAGATAGATTTTGGGCAAACTCAAGGTTTTGTTTAGATATTAGATCATTCAACATGCTCCAGATCTTCAAGACAGTGTTGACATTTTCAATATATCAGAGACTGACGTCTTTCCCTCACACTAAACCAAGTGCTTTGTTGTTGCCTAAACATAACCATCCATCCATTAGCTACACTGCTTATCCATTAAACATAACCACAAAAGTATGAATTGCCCTTCAGATTCTAGAAGTTCATATTATTGTTATTTTGTAGATAAGAACATTTCATTGTTGGTAAATTAATGTTGATAAGTTGCATTACATTGCCTCAAAATGTGTTTTCCAGTGCAACTAGTTGTACATGTTGCATTTCTTTTACCGCACAATGCTCTTTAATTACCTGGCAGGTGTTTGTACATTTTGTTCAACTGTGACTGACACATTCATCCAACTGTTAATGATGGCAGGTCGCAACTAAAATCTTAAACCCGAAATAAACTATTTACTACTATTTGGGGTGAATTGTATCATATAAGCACAAACATAACCTGCAACTGACACTTGGTTCAGTAATTTCTCTCAATCCCCTGAATTTGTATATGCTGTGCACATGGGGACAAACATAATCTTCTGGTGTTCTCTTCTGAGCAGATTTACACAGACCAATTCGTCGTGGGGATAATAACAAATGAAACGTATAGCTTTTTCCATGTGACTTTATTAACCTGACAGTGCTACTAATCCTTTCTCTTTTGTAAATGTGGTTTTAATGAGAGGCATGTATCAAACTTAATAGTAGTGGTGGGAATGCAAAACTAAATGACTGACCAGTGCAGGTGAATGACACCTTTTACTGGAGAACATGTTAACTGTCACCCAGCTCTCATGGATGTGAGTAAATGTATTGCCTGTGGGGAGGAATCATATTATTGTTGTATAGGTATCATGCTAATAGAGTTCATTATATAAATAGCAGTAACCTTTTCTGTTGGTATGGTAAATTATACCACACACTAAAGCATGTGAATACAGCACACAGCATTAGCATATTAAACCCATTAGCTATGGCTGTGGACGCCTGCTATACATTAGGAGGAGGAAATGATCTGCAAGCAAAACCACAATGACTGTCGTGGGTGTGCTGGCCCCATGGCAGACGGGGAAGGGAAGGAATGGTAGAAAATATCTAAAAAACAAAAAAAAAAAAAAAAAAAAAAAAAAAAAAAACATGCAAGTGCCTCTGGAAAAAATCGAAACTGTTGCTCACATCAAAGACTTACCTTAACTGTGTCCCACCTGTGTGAGCCAAACCATCAAAATGAAGATTTTTTTTATCTGTCTTTTCTCTTTGTAATGCTGAAATGTCTCACTCCTCATAATGGAATGAGACATTTAAGAAAAATATTTACATCGGAAAAGTGACTACTATCATTCACTTTTTAGCAATTTTAGTAAGTAGTAATAATAGTTGCAATAAGATGCACTACAGTAGTTTAACCAAATATAACTTTAATACAAAACAGAATTTACTCTTCTGCAACTCTGCGGCAGATCTTTGGGTCCACACACACACAACATTTCACTTAAATCATTTCAGCTCATTTCATTCATTTCAGCTCTCTACTATATATATATATATATATATATATATATAAAGCCTATACACCACATAACTACAATCTATTCCATTTGTAAGATCAATTAAGGTTAAATTAATGGATGTAGTGATGCCATGACAGTTTAATGTAATATTGATTTTATGCCCTTGGTTCTGTTATCACTGTGACAGCATACGTATGTGTATTGTCTTAAAACCTCCACCATAAACTAATGAACTATGTCTTTACAGCTCGACAGAGGCTGTGCCACAGTGGTACTGAATGTAAAACTTCAAAGTGAACGACCAAGCACAAATTTGATTTAAGTGAGCCCAAGGGTGGGTTTCAAAAATACTGTATATGATTAAAAACAGCGAAGATAAAAGTGCAGCTAAACTGATTCATTTTCTCTCATTACTTGTTTTGATAAAGCCATAATTTGCTAAAACCATGTCAGCCTTAATAAAAGCAGTCAATATATGATCAAAATCTCAGTTTTAATGTTTTTTAATTGTGTCTGTGTGTTTGAGGTTATGGTTTTATCTACTACATCCAATCACAATTGCTACTAAGTAGCATATATGTTAAAAACCATGAACCAAAAGAAATAACCAAAAAAAAAAAAAACAACCAAAGAAATAACATATTTCTTAACCAAAGAAATATGAAAAACTGTCTGTTCTGGAAGAAAAGATTGCAACAAATTAAATCAGTTTTGTGATTACAGTATAGATGTGTTATTTCATTGTACTCCCTCAAGCTCTCATTCTTGTTTCCACTGAGGACTGCATATGATTTTTATACCATTGTATCTTGTCTCAATTATCACTGTGGATCTTTTTTACTCCTGTAATTAAGTTATAGAGTGAAAATTAAATACAGCAGCACTCAGTATACAATATATATACAATATAATGCAATTGAAAACAACAGCAGTGCAGTTTCAGTAAATACAGCACCTGTGAAAACTAAAATGTTGGACATGTGCTTATTTTGAGATTGTGTTGTGGTAGATTGTATTTTCTAAGTTTAGATTGCACTTTGCATTGTATTACATACTCTTAAGTTCTACTGTCAGCTATTATATATCTATTAATATTATCCAGTATTTGTATCCTCAAGCTGTCTTTGTGAGTAATGATGGCTGTGTAGTACTGGCGAGCAGAACAATGCTGCCAATGTTACACTGTATTCAGATTGCATTTAGCATCATATGTATTTGTTGTGACTGCAGCTAATTATGCAAAACCTTTGCTGGTGAAATTATGCTCAGTTATTACTATCTATATTAAGCTAGATAGCTGGACATGTTGAGGTTTGCAGCTGATGCTAGAGACATTGTACTCACATTTTATTAATGCTCTTAAAGTTTTGATATTGCCTAAAAAAAACCTTCCTAAACTCTTTAAATGTTGAGTTTCATGGCTCCATGTGTGATTTGATCTGTTTAGAGGAAATCTTCTGTCAATTTGTCAGCCCTTATGGCAGTGAAATGTTAAAACCATCATACAATAATCAAAATTAGTGATTAAAAATGTATATAAAGGGGGCAAATGAATCTTTATAGTGTCATGGTCACAAGACGTCAAACTGCTGTGTCAAGTAACCACAGCAGAATGACTCACCAGAAGTTAACTCAAAAAAAAAAAAAAAAAAAAAAAAAAAAAAAAAATGTTCAAGCAAAGAGTATTGCTTGTCTCATCTCGACTTCAGAGACTCAGCTCTTTTAAAGTTGTTTGTTAATGCTGGCCAACTGACTCGGGGCTACGCAGCAGCAGTTTCTCTGAGATTTAAGAAAAAAGAAAGAAAAAACTTGTGCTGCAGATTTAAATAATGAGTGGGAGTGAGAGACATTCACTTGAAAAATTGAAATAACAACTGATCTAAGTACTCTTGGTAGTTCGGTAGCTAAAGGGACAGTGGGAAGCAATGTTTCTTTGCCTGTTTAGATCAGTGTTTGCATGTATAACTTAGGTGGGAGGTGAAGTGTTTTAGACAGCTTACAGTAATCATCATCCACTGCCTTGGGACATCACACATAATTAGAGCATTCTACTGCCTTGCTAAATGCCAATTTGGGCTCCAAGGCTGAGCACTAACAAGAGTCCCTCTCTAATAATGTGTATTCCTGCTTAGGTGTGGGAAAACACCAAGTGTGCTGATTGTACAAGAGCACTTTTTGTCCAACGCAATGGGGATTTATTAGGCACCATTTTGGTTCTATAAGCAACAAAACACCCCCCTCCCCTCTCACTCCCACCCCACCCTTAGCCCCCCCACTCCGCTACAAGAGCTGAGTTGCTAACAGCTTTTTCACCTGGCCTTCCGACTCCCACTTTGAATTACTCTATTTATGTCTCTTCAAGGACGTCAGCATCACACAGACTCTAAAAAACCTGTATTTTTTCATGAGAAGAAGTAGTTCCTTTAAAATACAAAGTGGTTGTTAAATGTCTTAAGGGTTTTAAGGATGATGGATAATAAGGCAATAGATTTTTGGTTTCAAACTAATAGTGGATGCCTCAGGTGCAAGAGCAAGTTAGGATCTTGAAGGTTTTCACACAGAAGATGGGCTTAGCTGATTTGTTTTCCAAATTTGTCAAAATGTCTGTCAGCCATGGGCTGTTATCTGCTGGGAAGGTGAGAAAGCATCCTTACCACATCTGAATGAGTGTGTTGCTTCCTCAGTTTAACACTCCCGTGTTGTTAATCTCGTCAGCATCCTAAGACTATATTTTGGCAGCAAGATTGCGATCTATAATCTGCAGTAATCACCACAGAGGGGGTTCGGGGTGGCCTGAGTGAAACATGAATTCTATTATTTGCTTCCCAACGCCAGGTGAGGGGGTTAAAGGTGCAGCTGCCTCATGACACAACAGGGATATAGAGAGAGGAGGCTCTGATTGGATGTCATGCACCTGCAGTGGGGAAGTGTGATAAAATGCATCTTGCGTCATGTGTAATAACAAAAAGGAGCTGGGCATTTCTTTTGGCCTCGGATAGAGAGGGATGTTCTGTTCTTGCTGGAGGAAGAGATGAAATGGGGTTGTTATGTCCTCCAGAGACAAGTAGTTTGTGTTGGAGGGAGAGAACACAAGGAAATCTCTCTCTCTCTGTCAAAACAAGCAATTTTTGTGAGTTTCACTAAATCAAACTTTATTACACTGATTAAAGCCTGTGATGTAATTAAAGTGTGAACAGTATTCTTCACATCACATCACCACTCACTTGTGAAATGAAAAATATTTATTGTTTAATTGTATTTCATATTTAGTCATCATAATTTAGGAGCAAATATGAGCGAAACAGAAATAACACAAACAGCAGGATTCCCTTGATTCATCAGAGTTGTCCTCATGTATCAGTGGGCGACTGAGTTTGTGAGAGTGACAATAGTGAAGTTTGCTCTTTTGCAGTTTTGTAGTATTGAGTATACAAGTGACATGAAGGTGGAAATGCTGACTTCTAACTTGCATCTTGATCCCTCTCGTAAAAAAGCAAATACACTCTTTTCTCCTGGGTGTTTTATCCATTTTGCGTTTTTCTGCACCACAGACTTTGTGTTAATTCTAACAAAGCTTCAGAGTAGTTGCATGTCGATACCTGCTTTAAATACAAACACCTGCTCATCTTGCAGCACTATCAGGAAGCAGCTCTCTTTCAGCAACTACAAACTACAATATTTTGGTGTCCCTTTGAATTAGCCAGCACACTTGTCATGTTATTCTTTCAATCCTAGTGAGGTGAGGGATCATAGATGCTTATCGCTGTATGAGGATCAAGGGGATTACGGATATAATCCCATTTGAACTGACAGAGTTTTGCCAGCCTTGTCTAATTCTATTCAACTATGTTTTGCCTACTGCCCCAAATGTTTACTGTGGCACAAAGCCAGATTACATTAGGCTAACCTCTGCTCAAACCAGTCAGATTTGTTCATTTACTACAATCCCCTTGTAAACCAGAAAGATCACTAGATTCACTGACCTGGATTACTCCTTTTTATTTTGTTTATGTACACATATGTAAAACAGCAAAATGGATAATAACACTGCAGTTATTTTGGCTCATAGGGAAGTATATAGACACACCCTGCAATAGCTGCAGTGTGGGAAAAAAAAAAAAAAATCTTTTTCATGGGCTCTCACTCATATTATCAAGCAGATAACCCTCCCCCACTCTCATATGCATGACACGTTGCAGCATTGTTAAATATCAAGACAATTCCTCATCCTAATGACCTAATGTGAACGGCATTAACAATTGCTTCCTTCTCCTTCTTTGGACTTTAATCTCACCACCCTCCATCCGCCGCACCTCTGCACATAGGTAATAGGGAATACAGGCCATTGTGAATCACTATTTCATGACAGCAACTGTCTTTAGATGGGAAATTATAGAGGCCATACATAGAGCCTGAATATCCATAATATCGTGCGTCACATGCAATGATCTTCGAAGCTTATTTTGTGGAGGAATAAATAACTGAGATCTCTACTTTCACCTGCGTTCTGATTGGTATTCTGCAGCAGTATCATACGCTTTGACCAAGTAATTATAATGATGCTAAAATATGCTGCTTGATCTCTTTACATTCAGTTGATCAAACAGGAGATCCGTCAACGCGACTGTGCCTAACATTTGAGAACGAAGAGTACAAGTAGGCCTATACTTCTTCTCTGCAAGGGCACGTCTCACTTCTGTCTGTGCTTATTTGTTTTCTTGATGAAGTTTTGTTTGATCCTGTGGGTTTGTGTTGAGAACTAACAGCAGAGAGGGCAGCCTCACTAACATGATGATAATCTGTCTGCAAATATGAGGTCCGCTGAGGTTTTCAGACGACATTAACGCACATCATGGAGTGGCATTGGGTGGGTCACAGCCATATGGCACGGTGTCTGTGGAGTACCAAGGGGAACCTGTAAGTGGCTGTATGAATTATGGAGAGTTGTGAATGATGTTAAGTATCATTGCTACTTAGCATGTGGTTAGTGTAGTCACTACTCACCTGTTTTGCTGAGAGGCTGGAAGCCTAAATGCCTTTATTACATCACATTAATTATTCACTGTGAGTATGTTGATGATAATAGGTAGTCATCAGTATTTGCTGAACAACCTCATCAAAACTCCATTCAGTATCTGCACTTAACTCTGAATTAAATGTCAGTGCTGCTGTAAAGAGGTGTGTTTTTCCCCATGTTCCTCTCAACTGTAGTTTGTGTTAAATCTTAAGTAATATCACATTACATCTCACATTTCTGTTCCTCAAACACACTTAATATTATGACCATGTCACTGGTGCCTGAACCACCTCAATCAGGTCTTAAGTTACAAAATATTTCATTTTGACCTTTTTAAAGCCATTGCAATATAATTAATGTTTTGTTTTTGGTTTCTTCTGTCTTCTGGGTGCCATCATACTCAATGACATAAGGTTGCTGAGCAGTTATTTCTCTTGATTTACTTTTTGAGAAAGCTAAAGTCTACTGTGCGTCTACACTGCGGAAAGTCATAGTCTGGAGGTATTATGTTTTCACGTTTCCTGTTCTTGTGAACACAATATTTCAAGAATGCTTCAAGAATGAGGAAATCTATTGAAATTTGACACAAATGTTTAAATGGCCTCAAAATTCAACTAACTGACCTGGTGGCAGACAAGGGATCAAGATCACTGTGACCTGAGGTTTTTTACCTTGTGAATGTGATGTATTATGAATTCAGGCACCATTTACCTCTAACTAGATCTGTTGGAAGTTTGGATAAAATGTAAAATTAACAGCCTTTAATCAGCCAACAGAAGCTCATAAATACTTTTTTTATGTTTATTGTACATGTTGGCTCAGGCAATACTGTGAAAACTTGAAGAGACTTCCTCTGTGAGACTGACACTTGTTTTAGTTGAGGGAGCAGCAGCAGTGGTGAAGTGTGGAGCCACGCGTGCTGCCCAGTGTGTGTTGTGTGTTTGTGAGAAGTAGCATTAGTCAGTATTACTGAGCTCTGTTTTTCATTATTTCTCATTCTTTGGTTTAAAACACTGACTTTTTCTATTTATGATTAGTGAAGAAACTGATGAACTTGGATTACGTTGACATATTGCAATGATTAGCTGAATGTGCATTCTCCTCATTGACGTTAATTGGTTTGTAAGATGAAGTAACTGCAATGCACAGACAGACAGGAAAATGGCTAATTCATCACTGAACAGTATTTGTTGAGTCTGCAGATGGGGCCAAGTGTACTCCATTTTGAATAGTCTGCTCCCTTCTGACCTCACTACCTTATTCAGTTAATGGTGCTATGTAATATTAAGAGCAGAGGAGGAAGTGAAGGAGGACATGGCAAGGGATTATTGAAAGGCACGGTAGGATTTGTTATTGAAACTTTTGAACTTCATAAAAATCCTTTTTGAGTGCCGCTCTGACGTCTGCAAGAGACTTAACAAAGGTCACATCCAATCCAACCTGATCCTCATTATCGCTCTTTAATCACCATAATGAGTCAGCAGCAGTAAATGAGATTAACCCAATTTAACTTGACCAACTTTCAATTAAAATGGCCCAGGTGATTGATAGAATATGTTATGATATAAAAACTAATGATATAATTTAGGTTGTATTTTGATAACTGTGTTTGACTTCACATAAAAACTTCCTTAATTGCGGTGCAGCAGAAGTGACAATGTTATGAAGAGACAAGATTTATTACTTGACTTTACTGGTTGTGATGATTTAATTTCTCTCAGGCTTCCCAACTGCAGGACAGAGGACACCGTGATACCCATCCCTACATTATACTGGATTATATTTGTTAATACTGTACAAGGATTCTGTATGTATTGATTATCTGGAATGTGAAAGTTGTGCTGCCCTAAATTGATGAGGTGGGGGTTGCCCAACATCACAAAATATGCTGATGCTGTTTGACTATTAATTTGAATATTCAAATATTTGAGCTGCAACAGAATTAGACAAATTAGACATTTACAGGACCGACACATTAAAGCTTATCTCAGCAGTCAGACTGTCAGTTTTGTGCATAGCAGATTGTACAGGAAGGAGGACCAGGGCAGCACATTTCACATAATTTCATCATCAAAGTGTTTTGCCACTGAGGAACCATCAGTCTGAGTGCTGAGTGAATGAGACCTCGTTGTTGCAGGACACCACAGATCCTCAGTCACATGTCAGCACAGGAGCTGTAGCACAGCTCGCAGAAAAATAATCAGCCTGACCAATGAAAAGGGCACAAGTGACACAGACAAATGACAGTAACCGTATTTATCCATTCACTTCAAGTTAACTAGTCATTGTTAGAGAAAATGCCCCCCTTCAGAAATCCAAGCTTACTTTAAAAGACTGTTGCCCTTTTGGTACTTGCTCTCGTCTCAGCAGCTGGTTAGAGCAGATTGGTGCATCTTAATGCATCTCGAGCTGATATTTCACCAATCACTGGATGTTATTCTCCAGTTTGAAGAGCGTAGTGGTCATTATCGTGACCCAAGGGAGATAACCAGACCTGTGGAATGTGCAGGGTTTTGGCTTTTTGAGGCGTGTGTGGTTACTTGGAGTGAAATGTCAATAATTCAAGGGCAGTTAATTCACCTTGAGATTGGTCTCCATGAAGCTTGAAGATGAGGTCTGAGGATGACATGTGCCTCTAATCTGAGAGTGCAATGGCTTCGTTTTACTCTACCTCATTGAAAGCTTAGACTGTGATGGCTCTCTTTTACGTTATAGTAGATATTCAACAACTGTGGTTGGATCCTCTGGTCAATGGATTTATATTAAGATATTTATCAAAGTTGACACATCTGGAGCTACAGTTGTTTTTATGGAGCATTACCTTGTATGTCTTAAAGGCCTGGGGAACCTGAGAGAGGCCAGTAAAGGTTAATGTAACACATAATACCACATAATACGATATCTTTTAAAAACTCAAATATAAGGCGATAAAAAAAGAAGAAATCCTCCTCCATTTATAAATGTGTCCCCTGGTGGATCCAGTACTATATGGTCAGCCATCGGATCTTTGTGCTTTAACAGATCCCTGTTAATAAGGCAGGTTTGTGCTGCTGCAAACCAAGACTGCCTCCCTTTTAGCAGTTTGTGATCCAGTAGCACCACCAGTCAGATCAGCTGTTTCAGCTTGATGACAATCAGCCTGACCTTCTAATCACTGGTCTCCAGCTAAGGCCACTGTAGGATTCCTGTGTAATCTCCTTCTTTATCCAGCAAGATGACAGGAGTGTCGGCAGCTGGAGTTCTATGGTTTGATTAGAGAAGAGATATATTGTCTGTCTTGGTCTGTGTGTTGGACGGAATAGGCACTCTGTTGGCAAGATTGGGGGTAAAAAAAATCTTTTCTTTCCACTTGAAATACAGCCAAACAACATTTAGGATAAATGAGAAAAATGGAGAAAGTCTGTCTCTATTGTTGCTAGTGACAATGGATTGGCAAGTCACCGAAAAGGTGACGTACATAACCAGGGAGATGCAGAGAAGCTGTCTTGTGCTGTCATATATCTTGATCATCTGCTGGAGCGGGAATCAGCGGTAAACAACAGCAGACCTGCGGAGCTTTTAAGTTTCAGTGTGATTCTGGCAAAAGGGGATCAGAGGAGATCTGTGTGCACTGTGTGCTCATTAGAGCTGTCAAACTGTCACTTGTATTGTCACATTTACATTCAGTGTTGCATTGTTAGCATAAAGGTGTAATTTTATGTAGAAAATACCCATTTATCCTCAGCCTGAAATTAAGTGTGACTGAAGAAAAAGCCTTTTGAACATTCATTTTTCTTTCAGATATTATAGTATGCTCTCTGCTGGAAATGAAGTCAAAACTGTGGAGTAAGCTGTACATTAATTGTTAAATTGACTTTTAAGCTGAAGCTACAGACAGTACTAATATAACTTCAGCTGCAATTGATACATGAATGCACACCTTATTAATGGTGTTACATCACACATTGACGGGGTTTTTCAATGACATGTAAAACACAAACCTTCTGAATTATCGATTAGATCTTGAAGGTTGTACTGTAAACATTTTTGTTGTTGTTTTCACAGTGGCATCCCTGGGAAAAAATGTGGGACCATTATCTTGTCTGCCGAGGAGCTGGGAAACTGCAGAGTAAGTGCAAAAGATCCTACCAGTTATGTTTCCAACTTGTTTGCTATAATGGCTTTGTCATAAATGTTTTCCAATGGTCACTGATCTAATTTGAAAATCATTGCGTAAGGTGCATAATGCATGTTTAGCAATGGCAACAAGCTTGTTTATGTGAAGAGAATTATTTAATAGCCTTGACTTCAATAAGCTCCATGGTATCGTAACTGTCCCCATTAAACCAGGCAGATATGACATGTCACTATGCTATTGCGTTTGTCATTTGGAAATTGTGTACATAGCAAACAAGCTATGAGATTGAAGGGCTTTTTAATGAGCCGACGTTCATTCCAGTCACTAAAACAGACATTTTCTCCCATGTGTGGTGTGTTAATCCATGAGTCTGTGCTAATAACCTGTGTCCACTAATGCCCACCGGCTTTCTGTCTGCACTGCTAAATGAAGATAGTGAATAATCACATTATACTGCTGCCAGTGGACCATGAGAAAGTAGCAAGACTTATCGGCCAGAACAACTGGCCTCCCTCAGAGACTATAAAGCAAGCCAGTGAGCTGCAACTACTGTATAAATGTTTTATGATGTCTCCATATATGTACGCATATAACGTTTCAAAGTCTGTATCTTTCTGCAATACATGTGGAGTGAAAAACACCTGCCTCAAAAGGAGATGCATTGATGCTGATTGATAATTTGGTTTTTGAAGTTTGGCCAACAGCATCATTTATTTCCTGTCGAGCAGTCTCCTGTAAGAGTGAGACAGTAAAAGTGTGCTGATAATAAATCTGCCGAGATAACAACCACTGATTCAGTCCTGCTGGACTCAAGTGTCGGTGCTCATAGTCATTGAAATGCTGCAGTGAGCCATCAGGTGTACTGGATGTGTGATGATAGTTAGCATCATCACGCCAAAGCACCACTTCAAGAAATGATGTTGTAATATAAATGCAAATGATCATTACTGGTACAAATGACCATTTCCTTTCTCCCAGACTCAATTAGAGAGTCATAGTCTTGACTTGTCATTCCAGACCAGAGTTAAATTCTGTGTAAACAGAATGGAAATACCACTGGGTTGAGAAAAAAAAAACAGGAAGACACTGCTGTCAGAACAGTTCCCACACCAGTAAAGTATAACATTTTGGACTTGCTAGCATCCATCTGGATGGTGTTTGTTCTATAATCCACCAGTGGCCAATAAATGGAAGCAGTGGAGTTGCTGCTTCACCCGAGGTAAACACTGCAACTCTTGTTTGGGGAAAACCAGCAGAGTGGGAATCAACAGGGGAAGTTCTGCAGTGACCGTTAACCGACAGGCAGGTTGGCTCTCACCTTCGTGGTGGATTTGCCAGGTATCATTAGACAGAGCAACAGCCTCTGCATGGATCAAAGGCTTCCTCTTGGCTGTCGTTATCTCTGCCACATAAGACATGCTGAGCAATGGCTGGCTTCCTCTCAGATCCTCCTCACAGTCCAGCTGCAGCTCTGGCTGATTTAAATCTGAGTGGACTATATAGCACTACACATGACAGCACTGTGGATTACTCCTCTGCCCATGTGTTAGGCAAAGCATAAACATAGGTACAGTTCATGTATAGGAACATACACATGGACACATACAAGTCAGTTTTTATTAAAATTTGCAATTAAACTTGACTTATCTTTAGCCCAAATACTACTGACTTTTTTGGGGGTTGGATGATGTATCAGCAGTTTATCACAGTAAACTAAAAATGAACTGTTCTTATTACTGTCACATTTGCTACATTTTCAGTTATAATATTCAAACACCCAAATGAGTACTGTGTGAAGCATATAGAAGAATAATGTTGATTTCTCAGTCCGGTAATCTCTGGATCTTGATTCACCTGGTGATTTATTACAAAATGTGATTCTCAGGATGTCATAAGTTACTCTAATGTGATTTCAAGTATTATCTACGTTTCCTCCTTTTCTTTGAAATACCAGAAAGTGACACTGTGCATTGCTCCGCCACTTACCTCATGCAGTGATATCTTGGTGGATCAGAGAAATGAGAGGAAGGATACAGACTGTACTCAGTATTCCCCTGCTGCTCCTGAGCCTCAGTGGCTAAAATTATTGTTCTGCCTTTTTTCCTCACTTAATGAGAGAACAGTGCCGGGTACCAAAGTGGGTGTCTGTTATCTGTGCCTAATGAAGGCTTAAGGCACCGTGTTGCCATGATAGTGTAATTGTAGTCCATGTGTGGCCAAAGCAGACCAGTTAAAGGATGGATCTGTTTTAAATGCTTTGATAACTGACGTAAACAGACTCCTCTCAATTGGTGTGTTGTTGTTTTCTTAATTCACGAAACGAGCCACAGTTGGAACCCGGCAAATTAGATGTTCTAGTGAAAAGCCATCAGGGGAGAGCTTGACACACTTCAGGTACAAACCACACAATAGATTGTTTTATAACTTGGCTGTGCCATCCAACCACACAAATTGGAAAAAGACAATCTCCTGTTATCTACACGTTCTGTGCCTACAGTATATTGTGAAGAGAAACAGATAATAACTGGAAATGACAGTAGAAAATGAAATTAGATATGCAGCAACCCATTCAGCTACCACTGAGTGTTTAAATTAGCTCTTTACTTTGTAATAATGAAATTAGTTCAATTTGTAGAACACTTATTATTGTATTTCCAAATAAAGTAATAATAATTAGAAATAATTATTTTCCAATGCATCTGTATAATGACACCTATCTTTCTCACAGCAGTTGCCTCATCAATAGAGGTAGGTTTCTGTTGTGTCTGTATCCGTAAAGCATAAAGTGTCATGATGGGGGGCTTAGTAAGAGCCAGGTCGCAGGCAGAGCATGCTGCACAGATGTGGGTCAGAGCAATCGATAGAGGCCCTGACCAGCACCACACTGATTCAGATCTAATAGCTGCGCTTCAAAACCTGAAATCCCAAGAGAGCATCAGGGTAAAAACAGCTCTTCTTTTCGTTAGCCAGTTCAAAGCTCCGAACATGGTCTGATATCGCATCTTGTACTTAAAGACTTGATGATTAGATACTTGACATATGCAGTATGTGTCGAAGCGGAAAAAGTTTCTTTAAAAAGGCTTGCAGAGCTTTGAGATGAGAGCTGTCAGTGTAAGAGAGCACTTTGTTGAGTTTGTTCTGACATGGTCATTTACCTGTCCAGTCTGAGCCCACTATACAGCCTCATTATTAAATACAATGTGGACTATTACCTTGGTCACAGGAAGACTATCTGGAACTAAGGGCATTATGGGGCATGTTCATTGTCCTTGTAATAGCCGCACACATTGAAATGCTGCCCAAATGAGTATAATTATGGTAATACCAGCCTTTCTAATGTATCATTAGCTGCACTCACACCCTCCACATCCTTTTTGTACACAGCCCCCCCTCCTCTATGTGCAGGGGTTTTAGAATCCATTTCTGTGGCTCTGCATGGTCTCTCATACTATTACTATGATTATATTCAGCACAACAAGGTATTTTACATTTGATATCCCTTATCCCAAACACTGCTGTTATGCAGGAGGTGCAAAATGAAGAAATGGTAATGAAGGCATTTGCAGGTTTTGAAAACTAGGGGCCACTGGCTGGTTTCACTTCTTATTCCGATTCAGTTAGCATTTTTCTTTTATTTGGTGCTTCAGTGCTTTCATATCTTGGCACACAACATATAGAAATAAACAACAGGAGACAAACAGAGGCTGGGCCAAGGATTTATAATGTCATTTGCTTCTTTTGTCGTTTCATTTCTCTGACTTTTCTTCCCCCCCTTCTGACTGTAGGATTATACCACCATGCAATTCTGTGCCAACAAACTGGATAAAAAAGACTTTTTTGGAAAGTCCGACCCCTTTATGGTCTTCTACAGGAGCAATGAGGATGGCACGTGAGTTTGCTTTTTACTTCTTGGGTTTTTCATTTTGGCTTATCAAAGCCAAGTAGAGGGGCGTGGAGATCAAAGAGCAGGGAAGCCAAGGCCGAGGGAATTAGATGGAGAGCCCTTTAACTTGGTTACGTGCTGATAGATTTATGCAGACGTGGTCCCAAAGCAATATAAGATTTTATCACTGGGTTTTTCACAGAGATGTGTGTTCTAGGATTTTAAAATCCCCGATGACCTGCATTTCCAGGTTCACTATCTGCCACAAGACTGAGGTGATGAAGAACACATTGAACCCTGTGTGGCAGCCCTTCTCCATCCCTGTCAGAGCGCTGTGCAATGGAGACTATGACAGGTAGGATGAGAGATGATGTACAATAAAATCTTCTGCACCCACACACTCACTGTGTGCACACATTCAGACCGAATGCAATTTTCCAGTGGAAATATGTGTCAATATGTGTAGTTATATTTGAAGTATGTCAAATTTAGACACCATTGATTTTCTACCATTATTTTGCCCACTGCCAAAATAGAGAAATATTACTGGCCTATCTCTAACTACCTTGCCTATCTGTGCACTGATTTGTCCACATCTGGCGAGAGCTTTTTTCAGAGCATTTCAAGTTTGTGATTGCTGCACCAGTGGCATCACCTATCTTATCTGAATCTTTTAAGAACAAAGGGCCTCACGGGACACCTGAGGAGCAGGGCAGGAAAGTTTTGGCAGGAAAATAGAAAATAAAAAGAGAGAGGAAGAGTGGCTTCGCACATCTTTCCATAGATGCTGACAGTTGGCTGATACAATACAAGAGCCCTGCTATGTGTGTGTGTGTGTGTGTGTGCGTGCGTGTGTGTGTGCGTGTATAAGCATAAATGTGTGCTGACCCAGACAGCCATGAGAGTCTGCAGAAGTCATCAAAGAACACGTCAAACATCAGCCTCTCCACCACGCCGATGTCGACAGAGGTTTTTCACTTCAATCCTGTCACTGCTCACCTGCCCAAAGAAGCTAATTGGGTCAGACAGATGGAGCCGAAGCATGAAAGATAACCATTTCCTTTGAGGGTTTTTGATGGCAAGATAAATCTATGGCAATTTAGGGTTTCTCCAATTTTTCATGGGAAATATTGCTATGTAGTGTTTTTTGACAGGCTTTATTTATTTCCACTGCGGCCACTACATTTTGATTTTTTTTATTAGTCAATATGTCACAGATATTAGTGGTTCACAAAATCATGAATTGGTTTTAAAATGTGCAGTGAATATGAGGCTTTGAACTTCATCTCAGCCTGTTTGTCCGATGCACACCCCTCTCTACTGTATAGATTATGCAGATTTCCTGGATTCAGTTCATTTTTCTTTTACTTGTATTCTTTTAAATACAAAATCAATTTGATTCTCATCATCAAAAATCACAACCTTGCATTTTATGGTTTTTACAATTTATCCAGCATATCACCACTCAATACTGTCTATCCCCAGGCCCTCAGTTTGGATAGAGTACAAATAAACATGAAGAATATTGATCCACAAAGAACTGAAAGGCACCTTTCGTGCAGAGTTAGAGGAGACAAGAGGTGAGGTTGAGTGTCCTGAAGGATAAAGATCCAGATTTGAGATGTCTGACAGGAGGCCCAGGATAACCAGAGCTCCAGCACATGTTGTTTTGCACTTCACCTTTCCTTTGTGCTTATGTGTTACATGATCTAAGGCATTAATAATCCTGTTCGCTCCCTCCCCTCAGTCACGTCTCCTGGCCTCATGTGAATCATTCAAATCTCTTGTAATCTTGTGGCTTTAATAGCGATCAAAGAGTGAAATCTCTCAAATTTCGACTCGTGTGAGCAGTGGATGCAGGAGCAGAAATGAAATTGATCCGGAGACTAATTTTCTGTTTATTCACCAGCAGATTTGATTGTGTCGTAATGCTGTGTGTGACCCTGATCATTAGTTTCAAGAAAATGACATAAGAGGAGATTGATAGTGACTGACACATCACTTGTGAATCATCTGCCATGCTGGTACTAAGTGTCAAAAATATTTTTTTTGTCTGTCAGTCAAGAGTAGAAGAAGGATTTGAGGCTTTTCTCACTCTGACTCCAAGAGCTGAATATCTGCCTGTGTTATATGTTGCTTGACTACTTAGTAGGGATTCACAATAAACTGCTGATCTCTCTCTGCTCTACATGGATGACACATGTCTGTTAGATGGGAAAATGCATTCAGCGCAGACAGAATGAGTTCAGGTCAGGATAACAGGGCAGCCCTCCATCAACCTGCATCGTCCTGGACTCACTGACGCATGATTGACACCAGCTCATGGGTGAAGGGGGTGGGGACAGGGTGGAGGAGGCAAGCTACTGATCCTTGTTTCAGATGGTGCAGGAGCGGGGAAACACATTCCATGATTTTCTGTGAATCTTCTCAAGTGTGCTTATTTGGTTTCTCACCTTCCAACTTAAAACAGGAACTTGGGAAGAAATATGCTCCCTCCCAAGAGGAGGTTTTCTATATTTGGCATCTGTGGAGAAAATGCTTTACCCAGACTTTGGGCATCTTTATCAACCTACTCTTTCCACTGTGACAGAATGAGAAACACTAACCATTTAATTAAAATTCTCAATGCCAGTTTACAACTTGTTGTAAAAAGACTCCTTAGACTTGTTGCTCTTTTGGACTCGCGACTGAAAGAATCCAAATAAGCTTTGTGGATTTGTGATTGTCTCAGTCTCTGTTAAAATGGTTCGCTTCATGATTTATTAAAGATTTGTCACAGCCTGAAACACAGTCTAGCTTCAAAGATGTAACAAACTGTCACCATTATCAGACAGATTAAATTTCACCTTCAGCAACAATTAATGAGCTTTAATAGTTTGTTTTGTGCTTTGTTTCCCTTAAGGACGTTTTGCTTGTTGCTCATGAATTACTTAGATGTGCTCATGAAAAAAAGACTTTTCCCTCTGTTTTGATCTTTTTCACAGGACGATCAAAGTGGAAGTGTATGACTGGGACAGAGACGGGAGGTAAGGATACACACACACACACACACACACACACACACACACACACAGACAGAGGACATTCATAATTATGAATTGATTAAAAAGTAATTTCCCATGTTTTGTGCAGTGTCTCCTCTGTGAATTATATTGTATTTCTTCAGAAACACTCAATAGAAACCCTGTTACCACATTCACAATATTTCTGAGTGAACTCATATTAATTTTTTATTGAAAATTGATTAGTACAGTACATCTGTGCATTGGTGGTTGTAGTATCTGACCTCCAGCTCCTTTTATTTTTTACCTCTCAGTGTTGTACCAACTGTATCTGAATAAGCAGTATGTGATATGTTTTTATTTTTTTTCTCTCTCTCTTTTCTCTAGCCACGATTTTATCGGTGAATTTACCACCAGCTACAAAGAGCTGTGTCGGGGTCAGAACCAGTTAAATGTGTACGAGGTGAGTGGAGATAAAGATAATCCATACTGTTATCACCATCTCTCTTTTCACCCATAACAGGGGGTGTAGAGTTGTACTTTTTATTTTTTATTGTTTTGTGACTTTTTCTTGCTGTTCCATTTTGTTATGTTACTATGTTAAGTAAAATACAAATCTCAATGCAAACCGGACCTCCTTTATGTCCAACTTTATGTATCACACCAACTGATGGTGTGATACATCAGTTTTTCTCACACATTTGTCATTTAATGTGTTTCCAGGAAAGTGAAGCACACTGACCAAACTGTAGCCTCAGATCTGTGTCCACCCATCAATGAATTAACTATTGATGCACCTTTGGAATAAAATTTATCCTATGAGGGAAAATAAACAAACCTAGCTCAGTGTGATCAATTTCTGGGTGCCAGTGAACGAAATCTACTTCAATTTAAGAGCAAATCAGTGTGCCCTTTGGCTCTGCAAGGTCTTGTTATCCAAAGTTTAATAACGGGAAACTCTCCAGGCTGTGGTTGTTTGAGCTGTGTTGTGGCTATTTGAGATCAGTGGGAGCCTCTTCTGTCTCTCCTCGCGCTGCCTGGTATTAAGTATTGGAGAGGTTAAGTGGTGCAGCAGACCAGATGGGAAAGGTGCTTCTGTGGTGAGACTACAAATGGGAATGAAATAGAACTATGCTAGGTCCTTCGAGGGTCAAATTGGGTATTACTGTTAGGCTCCTATCAGTCCCTGCTCATTAAAAGACTTGCCATGTTACATTAGCCTCTGAATTAGTCACAGCAGTAGCGTAAGGAAATAACAGGGCCAGTAAAGAGAGTGGGCAAAAAGATGGTGGATACTGGCGATAGACAAGGACAGGCAGAGTGAAAGACAGAGTGAGTGAGTGGCATACAGAGCAGAGAAGGTGCATCCATTACCCTTCAACTTACTTGCATTTTAATTAGAAAATGAAACACAGCAGTTTCCTTGTGCACTCTTTGCCAGGTCAGTGCCCTTGAAAGCAAAACAGTCGACAAATCAAGATTTTGAACAGGTCTTGGGCCGCAGTGCTCAACTCTTTGCAGATTCCTCTGCACTCACCCTGACGTGCACAAGGCCTGCGAACAGAGAGAAAGAGAGAGTAGAGATGACAGCAGGCCAGGGTTAACGACAGCTGGTGTAATTGAGGATGATGTCTGTGTGACGTAATGCAAATCTTGTAGTAACTGAGTAACGGCTCAGTCTGAGGCATCTTCATGTGTGTAGAAGAGCTGAGTAGCAGCTGAGGAGGCAGAAGAGGAGGAATGCTGGATACCCTCAACTTTATCATATGACATAGTTCCTCCAAGGCTTTTGTTTTGTGTTTTTGTGCAAATCCACCGAATGAGCAGTAGAAATTTTGACCTTGATAACTTCTTGTGTCAGATATAGGTTTTTTTTTGCCCACAAGCTGTAAATGTACCATTAAGTTAAAGTACAGTGTTGTAATCGCTAAACTTTCACAGAAATACACCTGTATTTGAGTATTTCTGTGGATGTGCATCTCTGCACACTTTACACATTATTGCACAGCTTTATCATTCTATTTATTACAAATAAATTGTTTGGTGACAGATATGGGACATGTTCCCAATGTTGCCAGCCTTGGTAATATGCATGTAAAATACACAGCGCAATATAAGTGCTTATGAAACCCCCCAGAATAATCTGCGTTTTGCTGCGAGGCATGATCAATGCTATCTCATTCTCACCCACTGCAGTTATTGGATTCAGTCCCTATGCTCCATTACCCTTACAGACATGGACTAGGAGGACAAAGATGTTTTTATTACTTGCCCAAGGGTGGATGAAAAGAATTGTGCTGTAAGTTTACATTATCATTATCCTTCTTTTTTTATTCTGCCGTCATACCAGGTGGTGAATGCCAAGAAGAAAATAAAGAAGAAGAGATACATCAACTCTGGGACGGTGAGACTTGGTTTTCAGATAAGAGCAAACCTCCTGGTGCATTCACACCCCTGACCTCCTTTTCTTTTGTATTCATCAGGAAGTTTCCTCTGAGTGGATTGCATGAGGCAGTTCAGCTTTGTTAAACGTGCTTTCTCCATTTTAAGTATCAGGGTTTCTAATTCAAACAGTAAATTTAAGTTTACAGGCAAACATTCTTTTGACCTGAAACAAGGTGGAAAACCAAGACCATTGTTATGCGTAAAGGCACTTTTGCCTCTGTTCCCTTTCTGGAGAGTAGTGATAGATTTTCATAAATTAACCACAGCTTTGCTACTGCCTGAACTTTGGCTGCTCTTGCTGTATTAGGTGACTCTGTAATTAAAATCTGTGGTTATTTATCCATCACACTGATGATCCATCAGTGCGTAGTCACAATGATGCTCTCAGGGATCGTGAAACTAATGTGCTGCTCAGGCATCAAAATTATTCTGCGTGCATGAGTCATTTTGTGGGTTGTTATCACAGAGGTCAGTGTTAACATGCAGATTGATGGGTTCTGCTGTCCTTAATTACCAAGCTTGACATAATCTGATTGAGCTTCTTTTACTTTCAGGTTTCCTTGTTGTCGTTCAGTGTGGAGTCAGAGCACACCTTCCTGGATTACATCAAAGGAGGGTGAGTGTTTGCCACTTATCTTGTCATGTGAGTAAATGGTTTATTTATTTGCTTTGTGACAGTCCCAGACCAGAGCGGTTTCCTCCTGCGTTCTCTGCTCTTGAGCCTTTTTCATAATAATTTCCTTTCAGATTTGCTTTGATGGATAAATGACAACAAGAAAAAAATCATCGTCACAAAGCGTTAATAGCTACTGTTAACTGTCATCCATACCATAAAGCATAACAGTGGCTCACACCTGTTTACTATAAATTAAAGCAAAAAAAAACAAAAACGGAGAAAGGTCATATAATACACAGTGTAATGTCTTATGTTAGTTTAGGTTTTTTACATATTCTGCTTAGTTGACCAAAAGCAATTTTCCAGCAATAAATGGTTTGAATACCTTGAGGTAACTTCATCAAAGTAAGTCTGTAGTTTCACTGTTCAGATGAAGTATTAGAGCGTTAGACATGGGAAATGGGAGTTGAATACTTTGGTGAAACTTAATACAGAGAACATTAGTGAGTGTTGTAAACATTGCAGAAGTTAATGTGATTAATACATAGAAATAACTTTGAAAATCAGTGCTGTGAGATGTAGTAAATTAGATTAAAATGCATTGCTTAAGCTTCTTTGCTCTGGTTTGCTCTTCTCCTCATCCGTGCATGTTTTCTTCAGGGTTATTGACTGCAGTTACTGAACAACCTGGAAATTTAAACGTGTCCCTAAAGGAGACAATGTTGTCCGCAGCCACAACTATGCTGTGAATGAATGTGGAAGACTATGATGAAATATGGAGAAGATCTCTGAGCTTAATTAAGGGCGGACAACCTGTCACATATAGAAATGTTTCTGAGTGGATCAGTAGTTGCCCTGGTTTTAGTTTTGCTGCTGCTTTGCTTCTGATGGCTGAGTGTCCCAGATCTGTCCTGCCGGTCTCTCCCCAGCTCACACAAATGGACTCATACTGAAACAACACTGCAGAGTTTTTACCCTTATCGTTACTACTCTGTCCCCTCTGATCTAATTTGTCCTATAGTGACATTTAAGAAAATGGCAAAAGAATGAAAACTGATGAACTTCTACATTGTAAGTCCAAAACAAAATGTACAGCATTTGCAATAATACTTCAGTTATTGGTGATATTTGTTTTTTTGTGTCATGCATGTTGACATAATTTCACATTCATAAAAGCCCAGATAAACACTTATCCAAGTTCTCAGTAACCTAAATATGAGTGCTGGGATTTTACGATACTGGGGCACGTACTCTCAGTATTACCACCACTGTTCTTACTTTAAATTGGTGCAGACATATTTCTCCATGACCTCTGGAAGAAATGAAACTCACAGACAGAAGTGACAGATCACATAGTTGGGAATGTAAAGGGTAGTAAATGTCTTAAATATGTCTGTGTCAAATGAGACCTTAAAATAGGTTTTAAGACCACATAATACCATTTTAGTCAGACTTACTTTTAATGCACCTATTAATCTGTCAGAACAGATAAAAATCTGCAGAAACACAAACTTAGTGAGAAGAAAATCCAAATAAAATATCACAACATAAAGAGTAGTAAAACTACGAGGAGATGACAAACGATAAAAGGGCTTATTTCTAAAATGTTTCTGACATACAGTGTGATCAAAGACGTCACCATCAAAACTTCTGCTCTAATTTCTGGCAGATGGCTCTGCACATAGCTGACAGGTTGGTGAGAAAGATGAGCTTCACTATAATAGGCACAATACGCTGAGTCTAACACTCGTAGGGATGGACCTCTTTCAAGCAGTGGCCACTCTTACTGGTTACCTGCTGTGCATTTCCATTGAAGTAAAAGTTTCACTTTACTACTTGTGATTGTAATTACTACAGCTGGAGGTGGTGGACAGAAGGCACACCTTCTGTTTAGTGGTAAACTAGTGAATGTAATGCTTGTTCCCAGAGGCCATCTTGGACATCTGCAAGACAAACTATGAATGAATAAATTTTCATTTTGAAGGAAGCACTTTATTTGGTTTGAGATCTTAACCTGAATCTGACCATGTTCTAATTGTAATTGTTGGTGGAATAACAGATAAAGTAGATATGAAAGGCTGCACACCTGCCACTGCCACAATTTAAATCTTTTGTTAAAGGACAGTCCTTTATTTGATTTCACTTATCCAAAACCAGACTAGAATTGAACTCTGAATAATGTCACTTTAACCCTGAAGGTTGAAACGGCTTTTCATCCATCATGGTAAATGTGAAGTGGTAATCATCACATGAAAATATACAGAAATTAGGGACTGATTACTCCATTAATTACTGTGATCCAGCTTGGGAAGTGAAGCGTTATGCAGAGTGGCACTTCATCTTTTTGTTACATTTAGAGATGTTAACAGTTCATGAGCTGTTTTGTATGATTTCAATACTGTGTCTGAGGCAAGAACTATTGACAAAGACTATTAAAAACACCCAGAAAGAAAAAAACTGCTCCAGCATCAGAAATTTTGATAGATTATCTTTATGTCTTTTAAATCATCGTGAAAGACTTGCCACTGTCTCAATACCTTCTGTTGTCTGTTTTTGTTGCGTCCCTACTGTTTTCTATCAGAAGAAGGAAAGTTTTGTGTATTCTGGCATCTCCGAGATGCCAGAATACACAGTATGTTCTGGTGGGTTAGAAGCAGAAAGGGTCGGTGTTTTGGAGCCCTACCTCTGTGAATTGTAAGTCAAGGCCATCTCTGCGTCGCTGCATTTTGATTGAAATTCGGTTTATTTCAGCACTATTTGCCGCTGTGATTTTTGTGCCAGATTGTCTCTGGAAGCAGAAAGCAGAACATGAACCAATTTAAATGCATTCCTACAGCTATGAGTAGTGTAAAAATGTTTTTTTTTTTTTTTTTTTAGAATGATACATGAACAGAAAGACATTTAACATAGCGTTTTGCTCATTTTACACATCTTATCAATGAATCAAATCAACTTTTTTTTCCAGGCATCTTTTGTTTTTCTAACTAGGTTGTGAAATACAACCAGTCTAGAAAAAGCATGTTAAAGCATTTCATAATGTTGCAAAAAACATTAACAAATTCAGCTCTTATATTGATATACATTAATATAGAAATAGAGTTCATAGCCATAAAATACAAATGGGTTCATTGTGTTTTTTATTTGTTCGTACATCTGTCTCACCTGAGATCTTGGTAAAAACCTTTCTCTGAATTTTGGTACAAACTTTCACTTGGACTCAACCGATTAGATTTTGGCAGTCAAGGTCAGGAAACCTCACAAAACAAATTTTTGGCTGCAGTTCAAGAATTCACACACTAATTTACTGCCACTGAAGCGGTTGCTGGAATCTACAACCATGAGGCAGTAACTCTGATTTCCTCTTTGCTCGTGTGTTTTGTGTTTGTTTGCTAGAATCTAAACTGAACTGAAACATCGAATCACATAATTAAAAATATCAATACTTAATTAGGTTTAGTTAGCTGGGCTCGGATAGATTTTCATTTGGTTTTTTCAGCTCTTTGCCGACCATCATGGGGCTATTCTCTGCATATTTTAGCGATACAGGCTTAAAGTTTAATATAAAATTATTTGTAAATAGTTCTTTTCCAGTAGATCTCTTTATGTTGGCACCAGCTGTTGCAGAGATTTGTGATGCCACTGCAAAGATATAATTTCACTTTGTCACATAACCAATCATATATAATCTAATTTATCAAGTAAGAGAAGGAGAAAAAAAGATATAGCCTTTAACAGATTTTTAGCCTGAGGCAGACTGCACGACAGACTGATGAGAAAAATAAACGAGATTACTAATGCTGGCAGTGGAGGAGTGAAACAATGAGCATGCTGTTTATCCATGATGGGAGAGATTAACTATATCCATAGAAAATTAAACACCAGATTCAATGATTGAAGGGAGCTCAAGAGATGTAGTTGCTGTTGATCAATTACACTATAAAACCTTTAGGCAACTCTTATTAGTCTTTATAGATGGAGCCTATCCTCCAATAGACATTCATCCAGTGAGATCAAGTTTCTTTGTATAACCTTTAATAACTGTTGCTGTCTCCCATGCCTTCACAACACCCACATTATCAAGATAAACCACAACCTTAACCCTTAAACAAAGGGTGAGAAAACTCACAAAACCTCATTAGAAGTGAAAAGATCTTTCCCACTGGGATAGTCAGACGTTCAGTGGGTGGTAACACAGAGCCAGTAAAGATTAATCCTCATTCATACTGCTTTAACAAGAAGCCCACATTAGTATTAAAGCAGAAAAATAAGATGTTAGCCAGTTGGTAAACAGAAACAAACACTATAACTTACCTAATTTAATACAAAATGAGTGTTTGTTAATGCGCTGAATATTTTGTTTAATCCTAATCTTACTCCTCTATGAAAAAATATCCTGGAAAATTTGGATATGGATATAGATCCATATAAAGTTGGAAAATGCAAATTATTGTGCAGTAGGAAAGTTTCTTTGCATAAAAATGCTTCTGGATAAAAGAAAGTTGCAAATTTGATTCTAGTTTTCACATCCACACATCACAGCTGACTTTACTTTAACTCATGCAAATGAATGAAATCCAGGTTAAAAAAAGAAGCTGAGCCTGAATGGCTGCCAACATCGCCATTCAGAGAGATGATGAGAAACATGAACAATCTGCTCTGAGAACCAAATTTGATATTTCAGATTTCTGTCACTGATTATTCTCCTTTCACGTGTCTTTGCATTACTTCTTGCCTCTAAAAGGTGATAACCAACATGATGCATTTTAGATGACTGGGAAGCAGAGGGTGAAAAAAAGCCATTTCTTTTACAGATACACCATCACATCCTGACTGGTTTCACAGTGAATTGGTTTTTCATTAATTTTCATTAATGTTCAATTGAGGCAGAGATATAATCAAATAAAGGTAATTAAAGTCCAAAAGCCACATACTGCTCTGACTTTGAGGGACTAATGAAAGATTTATACTCCTTTCATCGCATGTCAAAATGTTTTTTTTTTTTTAAATTAAATCTGCAGTGTGATCAGCCGTGTAATGGCTTGTGCGGAGCCTCTATTGTGTGGAGATCTTATTAAGGTTTAATAGTTTCATCCCAAAATATTATGTCGCCCTGAAATGGGAGAAAGTGATCTGGGTTTTTTCCATTTCATTTAGGTTTGTGGTCTGTCTGCAAAATGGCATTTTTACAGTAATGTACAATTTTCTCATTTCCCTTTTCTGTTGTATGCAGTGATTCTTGAAAATAAGAGGAATATCTTAGCTGTGACAGTCATTATCTTTTGTCTGGTTATATTTTTCTGTATGCAAAATGCATTTGCTTTGGGCAAGAATTGTTTTGATGTGAAATTATTTCAGTTATTGTTTACTGAACTGTGATTGTGTTGAGCTGCTTTGAAGTCTCGTTCTGACTTTGGACTAACATTGATCGCGTTCATGTTTTAATTTAGAGGAAGGCAGAGGCAGAAGATTTCACTTTAAAGTTGTGTGTGACACAGTTGTGTTCAGTTTTGTCTGGGGAGTCACCACCACTAGAAACTGACAGTGACAATGACAGTTTAAATTAATTATGAAGCCCATCCCCAAAGCCCCAATAAATGATCCAAAAGTTCCCATAAATTATAGAGCAATAAGTCGCCTTTGTCATGTCACTTTTATTCTTAATGAGAGGCTCAAACGTTATTTAAAATCACTGTGCGAGTTGGCAGATGAACACAATGGATTAATTAAGGAGAGACACCTCATTTGTATAACTCAAAGAGCCTTAACTTTTATTGGGTTTGCTTAAATCCACAGGCAAAGGAACTGGCAGAGTTATTGTCTAAAGTTAGTTAACAGCATATTTAGTGTTCAGAGGAAAATGTCACCCTGAACATGAGCAGAGCTCAAAGATCTGTTTGTTCTCTATTAGAATCTGACATCCTGGCTTTTGATGTGGAAACTGGACACTTCCTTTCAGTCCCAGAGGAGAACAGAAAGTGTTCAGACATTAAATATAAGCATTTATGTCACAGTGTCTTCTGTGTGATTTTGGGTGACATTGAGAGTGAAATGTATTTTTATGCCCAACTGTCCACTCTAGCATCATCATCTTAGTTAAACTGCTCTAGAAAGTGCCTGCTAGGTATCACAGTCTGCTTGATATGTCAGATGAATGTAGAAAACAACACAAGTTTACATGTGCTCAATCAGAGGTTTATTAGCTATATCTACATAACAGTCCTTCAATAATCCTCCTTCCTGAGGGTTATTATGTTGAGTTTTTATTGAAACTGTTTCAAAGAGGTGGTGACTCAACTGTCTGATCATTTTGGAAGATGTAGTTTATGGTGCAAGTGAAACATCCCATTATACAGATTTTTCTGCTGTATAATCCACCTCTCCTGATATAAATGGGGTGGACAAAATATCAGACACACTGGTGCACATTGTGTAGTACAACCCATACCCATGTATTTCTGCATTTCATCAAACAAGTTTAACATTGTGACAATCTGCTCACTGCTGTTATCTATATGGGTTTCTGTCCACCACATGTTATAGTTGCATACTTTGCCACAATATTTTACATAACATTTAATATCCCAACCATCCCAGACTGCCAAGACTGATGGGATTTTACAATACAAAGACTCCTGCCATATGGTGTTTGTCTTTCTGGACTGACTATTCTAAACTATTGCAATAATTCAAGGTGACACACAGACTAGTTGAGAAACTAATTTTTGCTGAGAACAAAACTAAATAAGATGAGACACTAAGCAAGTTAGCGGTGATATGAAGGGGGAACGTGAAGCCCAGAGGGAATTACTGCACTGCCAGTTCATAGGGACTTGTCCTGAATCATGTTGTTAAGAGCCCATACACTGGCTTGTGTCAGATTTATGAAGTCCTTATCAAATGTAAGAAATGATAATGGCACATTAAATTGCCCATAGAACAATATATAACTCAAGGAAAGGTCTAAAAAAATGAAGGATGGCTAAAATATTACCTGCTTTCAAAGACTATAGATTAGATGACTGCAGTGATTTAAAGACTGCATCTCCAGACCATCCATCTGCTGCTTGAATCTCCACCGCTCCACTACTACACTAAAAGAGAAGCAAAATATCTGAAGCCAGTTACCTAAACACAGACATAGTCTAACCTTGTATGTGTGTTGAGAGATAACTCTATGGCAGCTAAAACTGATCCCAAGAGAGTGTGTCTTCATGGTCTGTTGGCCTGTTTGCTTCTTTGTACTTTTCTTTAACTTGTATCACTGAGAATGTGCCCATTTCTGAACATTTTCACCCAGTGAATCCTCAGGGAAACGAGACATATCCATTGTGGGTTTGATTCAGGAGTTTGGTTCCATGAGTTCCTAGAAAAAAGTAGTAATGTAGATCATATATAATGCTATATAACCATGCAATATAGATATATCTGCTAGTAACCATATAACTGATGTGTTTCAGAAAAGACAAACCTACCACCAAACAAATAAGTTGATAGTGGATAATTCTGGAAAACCTGAATGACAGCATGTTTATAACCAATGCCATAACAATATCTGCAATTGCAGGATGTTGGGGAAATGGCAGATAAAGTATGTTTCAAATCTGGGTTGAGATTATAGAAGTGTAATACCTGGTTTTATTTAAAGAAAAGCTCTTCGTTGCAGTAAGTAAAGATTAATAATAGTTGCAGATCCAAAACAGGAAATACACTCCCCGTCTCCTGCAAGAAAACACACCAACACCCTTATCCTCCACCCACTTCTGAACTTACAAGGCTGAAAACTGTAAAAATATATCATGTTTGACTACTTAATGAGAAAACAATTACACACAATTTGAATTGTGCCACACTTAAATGTATGTCTGCTCAGTTACCAAGTGAAATCTGAGTTCAAGAATCAAGAGCGTGATAAATGTTCAACACAATGTTTCACAGAGCCCAAGTGTACTCCACTCAAATTATTTTTGTCTAAAACCCAAAATATGCAAGAACAGAAAATGTAAAACAGATTAGAAAGACAGCAATTTTTCACTTCAGGAAAGCTGCAGCATTTTTTTCTTGATAAATGATCGAGAAGATTAATTGATAATCACATGTTAAACACCTACTGGTTTAATTGCTACTGTCATTACTAGGTATATTAATTGTTATTTTGTTATCTTGAATTTTTTGTCATGTAATGCTAGTCAGTTTTGTGTACTTTTCACCTTCAGATAAAAAGTAACCGACTATGTTGAGGAAGTTCAGCCGACTGCATTTTAACAGCTTCTGTCTAATGATGAACTTGGAGGAAATGCACTGATGACCTGATTGGCAGTTTGATTGACAGCTCCCATTTCTACTGTCCGTCACTTGGCATTAACTCTTAACTCGCCACCGTGATTTTCTAGTCAAATATTCAAAACTAACCACAAGAATCAGCAGAGACTTTCAAACTAAGGCAGCTTTACCACTGTAACAATTCCCCTTTGTCGGCTGAGCAGTCCAGCTATTCAATGCTGATTAATGAGCTGAGGTCAGACTCTCCTCAGGAGGAGGCCGCCATTATCTCCAATACTGTGCTTGTGGGAATTCCACAATGTAGGTGAAGTCAGAAAAGGCAATCAGTGTTAATCACAATGAAAGAACACCCACTTTGATCTCAGCTCTCCTTCCCTTCCCTCTGCTTCAGTCTCCCCAGGGCAACGGACAAATCCAACAGAGACTAGTTAGGCTATGTTTAGTTCCTTTTCTTGGCTGTCATTACAAACTCATGAATAAAACAGTAGTTTTTGAACATTTTGGAGGGTTACTGAAATTTATCATCAAAAAGACAGTAATGATGACTACAACAACGACAAAAGATTACGATGGTGGCTGTAATTGATGATCTGGAGCACAGGTTACAACATGTACCTTTAAAATCTAGTTAAAAAATAAAACTTGTGATGAATCTGGATAATTTTTATTTTGCAGCTCTGGTGTCTTGTTAATAAAGGAGCCAGCTGCAGCATGTCATTCTGTGTTTGTGGAAATCTTATGGGAAATTACAGCTTCTTTATCAGTGGTTCTAGGTTTTGTGGGATGTGTTTGTGGTTTTGACTTTGCCACTGTGCTGTTAAATCTTTAAACATGAGTGTTATTTAAAGATCAAAAATACTGGCTTAGATGCTTGTTTCTGAATAATAAAATTCTGATTAGATGCAGCAGAGAAGCTGCAATGTAGAGGTAGAGAGGTGTATTATTAAAACACTGTTTTGGATTTAGTTTTGTCACACATCCTCTCAGGTAGATTGAGAGGTGGAGCAGAGAGCACAATGAAACCAGGGAGTCTCTCATTAAAGTTCAGTGCTGAGTTTTCCTTCCTCTCTCTTGTTAACAACATCCTCTCTCGTCTTCATCTGTTTCAGGACTCAGATTCACTTCACAGTGGCCATTGATTTCACCGCATCAAATGGTGAGAGTTTGACCCCCGTCATCTTTCCCTGCCTCCATTTGTCATCTGGTTGTCATCTCTCCAACTGTTTTTCTTGATTGGTCCACACGGCAAACAAATACATTGACATTTTTTTAATTTAGAAAAGGTAACAGCATCACTGTTTCCAATGGAAAATATAAAACAAACAGTTGTGTCTTAAAGGGTACAACATAAATAATTCATAATTAAACCAGATGATATGTTGCGGTACGTCTTATTAATGTAGAGATGGACAAATTTAGAAATGCACAAAATAAATTAGGTCTAAGATTAACATCTGTCTCTAGGCTCCATCTCTAATCCTCCTCTTTAGGACTTGACCTAATTCTAAAATAAAGCCGAGAACAACCAAACTTAACCTGCTGCATTAATGAGCTGTTGGACGATGTTGGATCTAATTAATGTATGTGGATTTTATATATATTATTAATTCACACTGATAAACCCTCACATGACTAACTCTGTAGTTACACAAAAGTCCATCCAACATAACAAACTTGATTTAACCCTGTGATTAAAATCTGAAAAACACATAGTTAGCGATAAGTGGTTGCCACATACCCTCAAGCATTTAAACTTGATCAGCCTGAGGTTATCTCATTTCCTGCTTATTATTTTTGACTGTTACTGATTTGTTCTTGTACAAAAGGGAATCATGGAAATAAAGATCTAAGAGACACAAAAAAAGAGTCCATGTCGTGTTATGTTTTCTCTCATTCAGTAGCCAATGTAAAATTGTTTAATCCCTGTATTGTTGATTATCAGACACAGTCACTTTGATCCTCAACAGTTTAGTCTTGGTTCATTCATGTTTCTCTGAGTCCAGCTGTCAGTTCACTGCTGGTTCAAATCGCTGACTGACTTCTCTTGTTTTAAAAGGAAATCCATCCCAGTCCACTTCACTGCACTACATGAACCCATACCAGATGAACGCCTATGCGATGGCTCTGAAGGCTGTGGGAGAAATCATCCAGGACTATGATAGTGATAAGATGTTCCCTGCGCTGGGATTCGGTGCTAAGCTGCCCCCTGATGGGAGGGTCTCTCATGAATTCCCTCTGGTGAGTAAATTATGAGATTATTCACGCTCAGGTATTAAGTCAGTGTCAAAATTTTTGATCTGACTTAGTGAGAAAATATATTTTTTCTTTCCAGTGGAGCATATCTTTGACTGTGAGCGCTCATTTGTGTGTTTATGCTCTCTGCAGCATGTACTAGTACCAGAATGTTTTCATGTGCAACATGGACGTATGCATTTTAAGATGAATGAGGCTACAATTCTAACATACATAATTCATTGTGAGTTCCATTTACCGTTTATAGTGCAAATTAGGTTCTGTAAGGCCGAAGGAGTCTTAAATCAATTTGGCTTCTCTCAGCCAGTTAATGTGGTTTGGCTGCTGCATAGTACACTCTAATGAGGACTGTGTCTACAGGGTAAGGTCTGCATCACTCCATGTCACTATGAGAATTTGCAAATTAAGATTCATCTCCTCATATTATTGAAGCCTCATTCTTTTAGTTGTCTCATAAGCAATTTTAAAATGTTTGTCACAGTCTTGGACCAAATATTTGTTATATATGTTTGGTTAAAAATTTACATCGTAGCTAAAGAAACTCATCTTTGAAGAGAAGTTTGACAAGCTCATCCCTAGGAGCATGTGTGAATGTTTTCAAAATGTCATTCTGCCCTGAAAGATCAACTCTACACTAGTTTTTTATTTTTTTATATTTTTGGAGAAGCATCTGTGGTACTTGAAAACACATCTAGTTGTGGCATCACTGCTGCACTGGGTGTGGGAAGAGTGAATACTCTTTTATTCACATACTTTGTGCTTTGTCTTGTATATTTGAGTATGAAATTGTATTACGATATTGAACAGCAGACAATGTGTCTACAATGTGACAACTAAATCAGAAACAGTTTTGGAAATGACTTCAACAATCTGGTACCATCACTAATATGGACAGAGCTGCAACAGGCTTCACACTTTTAGTGAGAATGGCCAGTAACACACTCCACTTTGGCTTAAAACCACAATATGCAAGTTTTGGAAATAAAGCCAATGCTAACATGAGACTCATAGGCAAACCACTCCTGTCCTCTCACCCATCCCCCTCCCCCATCTGTTACACTGCACAGTCATCTAATGGAGCACACCCTGGTCACAAGTGCTTTGTTGGCTAATGCAGGAATCAGGAGATTACTGCTCTTTGAGTCAACAATAGTGTCATCCTTCTGCTGCTAATACTAGATTGGATACTCAGATCAAGAGGAATATGTAGATCAGAAGCATGTTTACATATTGATTGATGGAAATATTTCTACACAGCTATCACACTGTTCAATGAGTCTTGGTCACAGAAGCCTTGAACAGCACCTCCACATCAAAATATGTTGAGAATCATTTTGACCTAAAAAGTATTACAAAGCCACATATTCCCTTCAGGAGTTGGTAGAGACCTAAAACAGCTGAAAGAGAGTGAATATTGGACTGAACAGTTAACAGATGGATGGAAAAACAACTCCAAATGTTGATGAATGTTAATGTTGCTCCTTAACTGTTGGATGTTTAAATACATGGCTGTGTGCTAACAAGTTCACCAAATTAACTCAGATGGTGATTAGTAGTTATTATATTATTAGTAGTTATTACATATTTAAACTTTGCGTGATTTTGAGAACACTGCTGTTCTTATTCATTAAATGTTATATATATATATATATATATATATATATGTGTGTGTGTGTGTGTGTGTGTGTATAATATATATCATATTGTATTTCTTTATGATTGCACTTTTTTTGTTTTTCTACCATTCATATTTTGTTTTTTCTCAGAACGGCAACATTGAGAACCCGTACTGTAACGGCATGGAGGGGATCCTCGAAGCTTACCATCAAAGCCTTAAGACTGTTCAGCTGTATGGACCCACTAACTTCGCCCCCGTTGTTAATCATGTGGCAAGGTACAAACACAATTATCTATGTCAGTGAACATATGAGGAACAGACTTCCATTTTCATGTCAATGTGTAAATAATGTTGAGCAGGCAAATGGTCTGTGTGGTGTGAAGACAGTGAGTAATGGTATCTCTGTGAGCTGAGCAGAACTAATGAAGGGAAAATAAACAATTAGCTGTCAGGCTGAGATGAACAGAAATGGTAATAAGACACATGGCAGTGTCGAGTGCAGGTGCTGCTTTGCTTTTTAGACATGAAGTGTAGTGAATGGCGATGGTGGTGGGACATGTAAATGGATTCGTGTAATACAGCCTTTTAGATCTGTTGCTGAGCCACATTATCCAGTAAATAAGCCTCACTGTGCGTGGAGCCCCATATGCTCTAATGCACCATCACAAACATCCTGTTATTGCAAATGGAGTAAATGCACAAACTGAATTCATAGGATTTGCTGAAGTTGAGTAAATGTGAGATGACATTTGTTGAGACTGGACTTCGTAAGGTTGAAACATTTGTTAAATAAGGCAGAAGTGATCAGCGTTTTATCTGGCCTATGTTTTAACACTGGATTTAATGACTTGGCTCTTACTTGACTAATGACTCGTACTTGGACTTGTTCCACATGGATTTACTTGCATTTCTAGTTTTTCTCATTACCACATGATTTAACCTTTTTATTTAGCAATAATAACTAGTGTACATATATTTAGAATGATGCTATAATGTAGCTGTGGCTAAATACAAGTGCATACAAGACATTTATTTTATCTTGTTTTCCCACTCTGTGATAACAATCATGTACTTGCCTATGAAGACATGTTGTATGTAGGGGATAAGAGAGAAATTAAAGCAACAACTCTAATTATAGTTAAATAGCTTTTACTATGACATATATATATATATATATATTAAAAGTAAGAGAGACATGAAACAGGGAGGAGAGTTCAGGAAGGACACGCAGGAAAGGTCGACTCGGTTGGGACTCGAACTGGCAAACAACTTTACGGCATATACGCCAATGCGGTGCACCTTAGCCACTCAGCCATCCAGGCTCCCTACAAATGTATAATTTAAAATGATGTATGCTTTTCACAAGATTTCTATACTTAGAGAACTGTGAATGTTATACTGGACATGACCTTTACTGAGTTAAAGTTACATTGAACGTCTGACAGACTGATGACTGGCTTGACGTGAACGATAATGCGGTGCCTCTTCCCAGGCTACTGCAACCTTTCATCTAAAGCTGCTGAGAAGCTGAACATCACTTGTTGTTAGTTTTGCAGTTTCTCAACAGAAAAATATTCTTTGGTGCACTTACACTATCTAGTCTGATTCAGTTTCCACACCGACACATGAACATAATAATTTCAAAAAATGAAAGTCCCCCGCAAACATTTTTATGTGATTCCATGGAATAAAAATGATTAACAAATAAAAATGTTAGAGGAATTTTATCCCCAATAAAAATGTCTCATTATGACTCTGAACAGCCTGTGTTAAACACAACTGCAGACTAAATCCATTTCATATTATTATGCTTTCTTTCCTCATCTTTCTTTGTTTAGAGGGTCCAGTATAAGTCAAGGAGCAGTAAAAGTCAAATACAAGAAGTAAAATAACCAGTAAGAGACTTAAACATTAGAATAGTTGGAGTGTGAAGTTTACATTAAATTTACATTTTGCCACATAAAGTGAAAGCTGATTAATCATTGAAAGTTGGCAATGAGTACACTCAGTTAATGCACAACATGTACTAGATATACATTGCAATGTTAATTTAATGATCTTAAATGTTTTAATTCTTTATTTTCATGGGGGAAGGAATCTTAACATTAGAAATGTGGCTTATCTATAATTCAGTACACACATGCTGCTGCAGTTAGTGCTCTGCTAATGTGGTCTGGTGTCTCCAGTGAGTATTGTCCACATCGTTGTGGCAGATGAGGAAGACAAATGTCTCTTTAATCTCTTAAACACCAGTCATTGCTCTTGCAGTTGTCACTGACTGGGCACGCTCTTTGATTAAAATGTCAGCGCTTCACAGTCAAATTTCACTGAAAGACAGCATAAGCGTTCACCTTCGACCTGTCCTTGGCTCCCATGATGATCTGACATGCATTTTTCCGCTTGTAGCTCATCAAGTCTGGTCAATTGAGTGTTGGGCAATCAATAATGTTCTGAAAGAATAAGACTGCAGCACTTGCATAAACAGTTTAATAAATTATTCATAGTGCAGCCAGAGATGGGCGATTGAAACTAGGGCACACTCACTAATGTCTCTGGTGAGTTTTATAACACTGAGATGTGAACAGCTACATATCAACAACATATCTTTATTCTCTAAATGTCTATATGAAGCTATTGTATCACACATTGGCTAGAGGATTTGTTTGTTTCTGGTGTTTTTTTATTATCATTTTTTCAAAGTTAGCTGCTGCTCAAAGAAATTTACAAACATGTTGTCTGTGGAGATTCTCATTCATCCAGGTCATCATATCTGACGTAGTTGAATCTAAAGCAACCGGACTGTTGTAATTTCTTGAAGATGTTTGACCTCTCATCCACCACACTGAGGGAGCCTCTTGGATGAAAGGTGAAACATCTTCAAGAAATTACAACAGTACAATTGTCTTAGATTGAACTACTTCGGTCACAAACATGTTGCTTTCATCTGTTTTCAACTTGTTTTTTTCCCTGCTTTGTCTATGTAGTATTATGTTGTATTAAGCTGCTCTGTGCTGGTGATGTCTCTGCTCCAGGTATGCAGCAGCAGTTCAGGATGGATCTCAGTACTTTGTCCTCCTCATCATCACTGATGGCGTCATATCAGACATGGCTCAGACCAAGGAGGCCATAGTGAATGTGAGTGCATCTCAAACATTAGCCGGAGGGGCTCACATCTTTCCCTCTCCTTACCTCAGCTCTGCAGGGCATTGGCATTGCAGGTGCTTTTAGCTTACACTGGCACTGCTCTCAGGCTTTCTGTTACTTTGAGGGCTTTATAAGCCTGTAGCACATTTGAGGATTTATTGAATGTTTTCTGCTCCACTTGTCTCACCCTCTTTGCTTAGGCGCTCTGGTTGTCCAATATTTTCCCTGTTATTGAAACCCTCAGGGGGCTAAGGGGCTGAAGTGATATTCAGTCTGAGGTCAACAGGTTCACTTTATTAGAGGCGGGTGTCTTCTCCACTGCAACATCAGTTTGTTTATTTTGTGATTTTGAAGAATTCATGTTTTGTTTGTCTTTTTTTTTTGGCTGCACTTCGCATATTTCTGTGTCTTATGAAAACATGGACTTTGTCTACAGTGGTGTGTCTTCCACTGTGACCCCCAGCAGACTGGGTTTAAAGGGAATTTGCGACTGTTAATCAATCCATTCGAACAGCCACACCTTCCTTTTAAGATCTTGTCTGCTGCTCTGCACTGCTCAAGCCAATCCTGCTGTGTCCTGCTGCCACCTCTGACCTCTCTGTTTGGACCTGCCTACTGTTTTCTCTGCCCCACAGAGCAAAGGACCAAATGCTCTGCCTCACTTGGCATTTAGCCTTTTGCCCTGCAGAGATGAATCATAACAAAAGACTTACACCTGTCCCTGCACCTTTGCTTTATTTGTGCTTTCTGTTGCTGTGATGTATCTTCTGAGTTGTCGTTAAAGATTGTATGCAGCGGTTTTCTGTCGGTAATGTCACAAGTACTGCTGTCGGCCAAACTGTACTGCAATGTTTATTGTACTTTCCTTGTCCCCCGGAGTGGCACAGCTTGTCCCTCAGTGACTAATATGTCTGCCCATCAAACAGGACAGCCTCAGGGGAAAATACAAACCACAGCGCATTTCTGACATTTTCCCTTTAAGCCCCAAATTTAATTTAAGGAATATAAATCATAAAAGAAGGTCTCTCTCTGTCTCTGGCTATAATTTGCACGTAGGTATTAGATTATGTCCGTGGGTTTGCTGAACAGAAACTTTGTAAAATCCATGAATATTTTAAAATGGCGGAGTTCACTTGCTGATTACAAATTCACAAAGCAAAAAGTTTCACCTGTGTGCCTAACCTCGGACACTTTTGACAGACAGATCATTTAATGTTAGTTGGTATAGCCCTTAAATCTTAAATTAAATGTTATAATGAGAAGAAGTACCTGCTGGTTCTGTGCAGTGGGAAGAGTAAGAGTGAGTTCAGACAGACTGAGGAAGTCAGATCCCCTGAATGACTTTACAGTACAGGCCAAGTAACAAATGGTGTAGGTTGAAATATTCAGCTCCGGATACAGAATCTGGTCTGGCATTTATAGGTATGCGCTTTGGGGTCCTCTGTTGCTGGGAAGGGGCAAACATAATGTATGTACTTTTGTGTAGAGAGCAAGAGGTCATGAGGAATGAGCTTGGTGGAGGAGGAGATAAAATGGGAAAAGAGATGGAGGGAGAATAAAAATAGAGAACATGGCGAGGGTGGTCATCCTCACTCTGTTTACTCCTATCTGTGACAAGCCTTCCCCCTCAGGAGGCTTTTCCAGGAAAGCTGACCTACTTTTACCCCTGAAAATGCATTTCTACCACCAGCATATATCATTCATTCATGCCAGAGCTTTCACATTCTCCACATCAGAGCTGTGGTTTGAACTCATGCAGTGGTATAACCCCTACACCCAACACTGTGTAGAAGATAAGCTCTTATAAAACCTTATTGTGTAGGTTTGGATTTTGTTTACATTGGAATTGAACAGGTTGGATGTGTGATTTTGTTGCTCTGACGTTAACAACATTTGAAACATGCCTCTATGCAAACATGACAAATAAATAACATTAGACTCTAGAGTGAAAATGTGCAGGATAAAGTAATCATGTTTCATGAGTACAGCCTTTGACTTCATTTACACTTGAAAATTATGTTAGTCCTTTTTCTTACTGCTCTTAAAAGGTACAAGACCGTTGTGTAACCATGTGTACTTTAACCAGTTTGGTTTTGAACATTATAAAAGCCTTTACGTTTGCGCTGTATCGCAGTTCACTGAATTATTCTGTTGTATCAACCTGGAGACCCGTGAGTTGAATATTACATTTACTATTTTGTGTCTTTCTTCAAGGAACCAAACAATGAACCATAACGTGACATGAAATAGTCAAGAAGTTATGATGATATGTATCATTTATATTCATCTCATTTAATTTTGTATATTATTGTACTTGTCTCTGGCCTTTCTGAGGAGCTGTGCATTCAGATGAACACTGTGGAACACTTGCGAAATGAGAGTTGAAATACAGATAATTGGAAATGCTTCGCCTCAACACCGATAAAAATGCTGTTGTCAGGCATTATTCAGAAAATACAGTTTGTGCTCTTTCATGTCAACTGACTGTTTACTTTTCTTGTTCTTGGCAGGCAGCTAAACTCCCCATGTCTATCATCATTGTTGGAGTTGGTCAAGCAGAGTTTGATGGTGAGAAGTTGTTGTTTGGTGAAAAATATGTACAAGAAAGAAAGAAACAGTGGAAACCAGTTTGTTGTATCTTTGCACCAGACTCAACACACGACGAGTATAACTGTGTGGAATACAGAGATTATTTTTTGATAAAACATATTTTCTCTGTAGCGATGGTCGAGCTGGATGGTGATGATATCAGGATCTCTTCACGGGGGAAGTTGGCAGAGAGAGACATTGTACAGGTGAGACATTTCTAATGTTTGGTCTCACTCCCTGTTCACCATGGGAAGGAAACAACTCATTTCCCAAAAGTAAAATGTAATATTGTATCATTTTTGTGGATGTGTCTGTAGATGTTGTTTTTTTTAAATATATATTTCAAAGGACAATAAATTGTCTTAATTGTCTTGATGTGTGGCATGGATGGTCTAGATACTGACAAAATAATTTCTCATCAATTGGTGACTTCCTGGTGTTTCATCTAGCACCACTACCATGTCAAACTTATTCATATTTTTTATAATATCAATGAATGAACAACACATTTCACCTGTCGCTTCCCCACATTAGCTCAACAAAATCTAGATGTAATGTAGATTGTTAAATATCATTTGTAGTCTAAGTTGGTATAGATCATCAGGTAAACTTTGTAATGTGGGGTATGTAATTACAATGTAATAAGACCTGTATGGCACAGTACACACATCCAGCCAACTGATGTTTACTATAAACTTATAGGTGCTTCATCTTTAGGTTGTTTGATCCAGCACTAGAACCCAACAGAAGTTGAAACTAAAACCCCAATACATGTGAATTAGAAGACGTTATGTGTTTTTCATATATGATCCATACCTTTCCTTTCCATGTCACAACAGTTTGTCCCGTTCAGAGACTACATGGACCGCACAGGTAACCATGTGCTGAGCATGGCGAGGCTGGCTAAAGATGTACTGGCTGAGATCCCTGACCAGCTCATCTCCTACATGAAGAGCAGAGGCATTAAGCCAAATCCCATCCCACCCGTTTACACACCTGATGACCACCCACAGTCCAACCCCGTCTGAGTCCTCTCCTCCCCCGTATATGTAGCCCTGCGTCAGGGTGGAGCAGGGTTGGGATTGATTGGAACCTGCCCTCTGTCTTTTTAGTGGAAATGGAAAAGCTTTTGAAGCCCTTTCATAGATATTAATCCAGCTGAATATAATGGTAATAAGACTCCATTTTGGAGCATTATGACTGTTTTGGGGAAAGCTGCTGATCAGGGGGTTTTTCTTTTTCCACTTTTATTGCTTGATGCTAAGAGCACTGAGAAAACCGCGGTGTAGAAGGTTTTAGTTGTTGGCTGTCAAACCTGTCAAAGTGGTGATGTAATGATAGCATAGAGAGGGCCTATTTGAAGGCATAAATATATTAGAATGTGGCGGTGTGTATCATGTTTGTGATACCTTTTGGAGTTGATATATGTTAAACTAGAAGATCATGTGTATAATAATTTATTTATTTATTGCAGAAATAATTTATTCCTTTGGGGGGCTTTTCAAGGAAGGGGATTAAAGTCATATTTCCCCTGTAGTTTTCCATCTTATATTTTGTGACCAGTGTAATAAAATAATCCCCATTTCTACTTTGATAAGGACTGTAATATAAAAGCATGTGATGAAAACCTATTCAACAGTTCATGAAACATTTTCACTGATGATTGCGAGCTGTAATGTAGATGACTTGCCGTGAACTGTTCCCATACTCATTTTCCAGCACAATGTCTTATACATATTTCTAATATTTATAGAATGACAGAATGCACTAATTACTGTCCAATATAAAAGCACAAAGGTTAGTATGTTAATAAGCTGAAAACCAGTATTTAGAAACAACCAACAACTACCACAATGAAAGTAATGGAAAGGACCCCACATTATGTTTCAACATAATGTGGCTTTAACACCATCTTGCACCATCATGTTAAAGGGGATGACAACAGGAAGTATGTTCATAAGATAACGATTGTACTACTGTATTAAAAATAAAGTTGCATTTATTATTAGAAAATCAGTATCTTTACAGAAAAACAGATTAATACTTCAAAGCACACACTTGCTCTCCCTGTTTGTTTGCAGACAGGTCAATTATACCGCTTAAGCCAAGCTGCCAAACCTCATCTCATATGTTATTCTGGCTGATTGTGTTTCTCTCCATTATATTTGTTATGGTCACAGTTTATCATTTGGGATTTTGCTCAGTACTTTTAAAGGATGTCACAAATAAACTTTGGAAAGATTGACATCAGCCAACACCAACATTTGTTCCCTCTTTTAGTTGATTTGATTTCCAAGCATGAAAACTGAATGATTACATATTTTGCAACATAGTACGAAATATTTGGGCATTGAATGTTTTTGGATTATTTTATGAGCTAACAAGAAAACAAGTAATTGCACAATACATGAGCAGTCATAAGCCAATCTTGTCTGAGTGAGTCCGTGTCTTGTGTGTGCATCGTGTCTGTTATGTTTTACCTTTTCAAATGAACATTGTGTAACCCAAGACACAATTTAATAGTTTTATTTTACGATTTGTTCACCACATTTCTTTTTAGTGACTGTTTATGCATTTTTAAAGACAGTTACACTTTTGTGGCCCAGTTGTGTACATCCTAATTTAATCTATTTATAATAATGGTCTTTATTTTCATTAGTATCTCTCAGTCACTCAATATCTCGATCCAAATGTGCCTATTATATGGAAACATATCCAAATTCAGTTACCCAGGTGTTATTCTGCCAGCAGCAGCAGCAGCAGCAGCAGCAGCAGTTCTCGTGTTTAAGATGTACACACAGAAAATGTTGGTGACAATAAAACTATTGGAAGATTAGGACTATTACAGCCTCAGTGACTGACACACACTGTCTTACCCAGGGTTGTGTACTTTTTATACTTACAGCTCTTCACTAATTGTCTCTCAAGTTATAAAACTCAACAGTGTCGCTGAGCCTTGTTGTACAATATTCAGAGTCAAGACTTGTTTACAATTCAACGGTGGCTATTAATATTGCCTCAAGGAAAAGTAAACGTTCATGGGTTTCATAAAGGAATGAATTTATTTTTGATCCATTGTAATATTTTAGAATTTCTTTGTACATTGAGAGTTTCCTTGGATGACATTAGAGAACTAATGTTTACAAAGATATGTCTTGTTGTTCTCTGAGAATGTGAAACTCTTATTTCTCACTGTTGTTACGCTGTTGTTTTGTGATTATGTGGTTCATGTCGCTTTATAATCTCCCACTGCTTTAGTGCTCTGAGCTTTAGAGCCATCTAATAATGAAGCAGAAACTCGGTTCAGAGGCAGTGGGCTCTTTCTGTCAAAAGGCCATGCTCCATGTTTCTTTTTTCTCTGTTTTAATGTTTCATTGATTTTGATGTTTTACCCCCAGAAGACAAAGCAGTGTTTAATCTGCTGCCAAATTCTCTTGTCCATCTGAAATGAAATGAGACATTTAAGTTCCCTTAACATAATATTCACCAATATACCTCTACAGAAAGCCATTAAAGCCAAAAAGAAATAATAAATATTAATACATTTATTAAGTATATTTAAATGATGACTATACATGTCTAACTTAATATAATGAGAATAAAATTGTCTGATATATTTACTTTACAAACTAAATCTTTTAAAAACCTCCTTTTCAAAGAGATTTCTATTATTTTCACATAGTTATTTCAATATGATGACATCAAGTATTCACCACTCAGAAAATTAACTTGAGATAGTTTGTGATGTGGGCGTGACGCCTTCTCGGCTGGAAGTCAGCATTAGCATGCAGCTCCTACACTGAGTGCTTGATAATAAATGTCTGTGAGTAAAGAGGGAATGAAAACCATGTGACGTGGAGAGGTGTTGTATGTTGTGTGCATTTTAAACATAATTCATGTGATTAATACCAATCCAAAATTGGTAAGGATTGATGGATTGATTGAATAATTGATTGGCTTTTTTTTTTTTAGCTGTTGTACCAAGATTACAACAAGCCAGCCAAAGGGTCTATTACAATAAAAGAAACAAATAAAAAACAAAACAATTACTCTCAAAACTATTACCCTCAGTAGAAAACGAATAATGAATACATATGAAATAAGCACAGTAATGACACATTTTCAAACATTAAATTATGATGAAATGTATTTTCCAATCTAAATTGTGTCTTTCCAGCAGTAAAAATGTTTATTTTCTCGTTGAGGAGATGGTTTTGATTATCCCTTCAATTTGAAATTTTTTGAGGCTGAACTCCAATTCTGTACATAAGACACATATAAAGATGATTCAGTGCCAAAATGTGTTGAATCGTACTTGGCCTCCTTAGACTGTGTGCATGTTTGTGCCAAAACGGCAGGAGTCTGCCTTCATTTCACCTGATTTGTGCATCTGCCACATGCTTCATTTGTTACTTCAGACGTTATGACGAGATAACAGCCACTTCAAGCATGTTGTATCTCTGGGGTCTTTCCATTCAGTTCCTATGAGACACATACTGTATGGGTTTTTCTTTCCACTACTCCTGTTTTATCCCAGGTTGTTTACATACCTCTCTTGGTCTCTGACTTGCATGCTGAATAATTTCCAAACCAGGTGTTGGACATGATGTTGTCATCATACTGTGGTTTGTGAAATGCTTTGTAATGGATTGCCTTAACTCAAGATTAATAAAATATTGACAACTTTGGCAGAATCCAAGATGGGTTTTTTGAGTGTTTGATCACTATGAGATAAATCAAATCAGCTGATAGATAGATGGACGGATGGATGTACGGACAGACGATGAGGTTGATGCAATTTGACAGCTGACAGTTTACACTAGTGCCATCAATTATCTCTGCCTGAGGCAGAATCAGCTGAGTAACCTCATTTCTTTCTAACTTTAACTTTCTAACATCCCCCATTGTTTCGGTTTTGTTTTCAAACTTGTTGTCTGAAGCCTCAACCACTTAGCAGACTTCATCCAGCTCCCTCTGGGATAAAAAGCTTTATACTGCTTTTTGCAAGTGAGCAGTATTACTCCACAAGACCTGTAAACAGACTTTGATGTATAAAATCAGTGGAGTTCCCCTCTCACCCCAGCTGTCTTTGCTACTTCCTTTTTTCAGTTTATACATTTAAAAAACCTGCTGTCGTTAGATTTTCCTCGCAGGCTTTTTTTTTTTAACAAGATGGTTGATTTGTATCTACACATCAGTTCCCCAGAGAGATGAGTGTCCAATCAGCAACGAGTGCTGTCCTCTCAAAGAACGTGTTTCTCTTTGAAATGTGTTTTTCTCCCCTTAATAAGATGCATTGCTGACGAATCAAGCTGTCCACCTGGGGAGAGGGAGACAGCAGCTAGAGCCATAAATTACCAGCCTAAGACAGAGCCAACACCTCCCTTTGCCACCCACTTACTGCCTGAACAATAACCACCAACTGGCAGCCAGGAAGAAAATCAACAGCTAATGACATAGAATTACACCCTACTTATATATAACATTTCACATGTATTATATGCAAAAATCATTCACGAGAGAGTAGTGCTCCAAACGAATTACACCAATTACTCTGCAGCTCTGACAGGCGACATTTCATGAGCCAAAATAGATACTTTTGGTAGAGTCTCCCCTTGACAAAAACACTTAAAGCACTAGGAATCATTTAAAAAATGGACTTGCTAACTTTACTGCTTTAAGGGTTACAAAAGCAGATTGGTAGCATTGTCACTTCAATTGATAAAAAGCTTGGCTTAACAAGAAGTCTGGGAAAGAAAGAACAGCTAACTTGGCTCTATCCAAAGGTAAGTGGTCACTTCAGAACAGCTCGCATATTATATCTTGTCTCTTTTATCCATACAGCATTTTTAAGAGCAAAAAATGCCAAGTTGTGGTTTTACAGGGAACTGTGTGACCATCAGAGACCCCGGTCTCCAGGTTTCCAATTTTTGCACTAAACTAAAAGAACCCAGCTTGATAATTATACACCAATTATGAGATTGGTATTAATTTTCTCATCTAACACTCAGCAGGAAGGCTATTAAGCTCATCGCTGAATATGCTGAATCAGTTTTTAATGCTAAAATTTTGATGAATTGGTTAAATATATTTGACCATTGACTTGGAGCATTATTAATGCTGCATAAACAATCAGTAGTAGTGGAGGAGATGTCTGTATAGGCAGTTTCGTTTGTATAAATGCTTATGCATGCGCTTTGACTGCATCAGGAATTAAACATAAATAATTAATAATTATGAAAATTTAAAGCTGCCGGCAACTTTTAATTTCACAGAGTGATGGGCATTTCTGTTGGTTTTTTTTTTAAAAGGTAAACAAACAAAAGTATGCATTTGTAAATTATTAATGTCAGTCATCAGTGTGGTAAACAGCTGACAGATTCTCCTCTGGACTCATTTTCTACTTTAAATCAACTGGTCGAAGAGGGAGGTGAGTTGAAGCTGCTCCGACTGGCACATGAGTTTTAATATTGACATGGAAACCAATCAGAACCGGACCTCGTTGTGGTTTATTTGTCAGAGTATTTTCAGCGCTGCCTTGTTAAAACAGCCTCCGGGTTCTGCAGCAACAAGGTGAGCTGCTTCGTGGCTGATGGTGGGTGGAACAACATCCACCAATTTGCAGAGCTTAGGCAGCTGAAATACAGATATATTTCTTTTCACATTGGATTTAGAGTTTGTGGGGAGGATCGTTACAGCCTCTACTCTTCACCTCTCACTCTAACTGGTATGGTATAGCTCCCATTTGTAACCTTTCTGCTTCGCTGCTCAAAATGAACTCCACTCACCTCAAGGCTATACAACACAGGTCTCACTCTGCAGCACAAATAGACTCACCACCATGATTCACTGGTCGCTCTTGCATTGGCTATAAATCATCATTATGCTACCATAAAGACTGATATTATAAGAATGAGTGACTATTTTTTTCCTGTGCACTGTAATAGAGCCACAGTGGAGCAGAGGGAGGTTTCCCATTACCGCCCACATGAGATAGTGTGTTGGATGTATCAGCTGGGATAGCCGTCCACCGGGAAAATAATTGTGATGAATCATTTTAATTAATATGTCAAACTCATTAAAAAAAAAAAAAAACTCTACAAACATACAATATGGTTTGTTTAACATTTTATTTTATATTTTAACCAAATGACATTTGTACTGAATCAACATATATTCCATCTTCTGCCTTCAATAAAATAATAACAATAAAAATAACAAAGCACTAAATGATGGACCGGACATACACACCTACTTACGCCAACAAACACAAAATAGAGAAGAGCTGAGTATCCACAATGTGAGAGTGCTGACTTCTCCGGGGGGAGTCCAATGTGCTGAATATCATTGCATACTGGCAGAGTGACGCTTATTTATTGTTTGCTGTGTACTGGAACACCCTGTTCCCTGGGAAAATGTATTCCCATTATGGACAAAAACTACAGTAACACTGGAAATATCAGGGAGGAATGTGTCAATCGTTTTATTTTATTCTACATGGACAACATTGGACAGCTCAAAAACAAGATAAATAACTGAAAAATAATTCAAACGGTCAGTCAACAAACATTAACATCTACAACAGTCTTGATGATTAGATCATTTTCAATCATTTAATTGTGAGAAAAGTACATAGGAAATGTCAGTATTTACTGGATTCTCTTATCCTTCTCTGACAGAAAACCGAATTGTTGAAACGTTTAGACGCTTTGTTCTAACACAGTTTTCTAACAATCCAAGTAAAAAAAAAAAAAAAAAAAAAACCCAAAAAACTAAGTAACAAACTTTAACAAAAGCATTGACATTTCATTAACCCAACAGTGATTTGTAACTGTTTGGGGAAGATTTGGACCTGCTGATGGAGCCTGAGCTTATTTAGTCTAATTGCCCGTGTTTTTAAAAGCCATTTGTAGAATTGATCAGATTAGAAACTTTTAAAATTGAGGAGGAAGAACTATTATTATTATTATTATTATTATTATTGAAAAATTAATGTCACCAGGGAACGCAGGATTAAAGTATTGATATAGAATAAGAACTATCCCCTCCCTCCATCAAAGATAGAGTAATACCTTCCCCCACAAACAGTTTCCCCTCAGTCCCACAGAACTGTAAAATATCAACACTGACTTGATCTCACGCACGTCAAATGGCTGTAATGTCTCCAAGAGCAGATGCTGCCAGCAGCTATAAACCATTTCAGCAGCAATAACGACTCCCTGTTTGATATGTGTCATTTAGCAGCAAACTGAAAAGTGCACACAATGCTTGGCTTGACCAGCACTGTAATCTCCCCCGTTTCCCCCACATAAATAAATAAATAAAAACAGCAGAAGTAGGTTGCATTTTTCACATAGAGCTCAGGTAATACTTCCCACTCTCACAACTGCTCTCTGCTGCGTTTATTTAATGTACACCTTCAATTTCATCTTCATTTACTCTGAGCCAGGTCTCTCTTCTTTGTGACTGCAGGAGAAGAGAAAAAAAGATGCTGGTGAAACACTTTGGAGGCAGTCGATGAAGGGGAGAAAGGCGAGTGGTGACTTTAAGGAGCATTGAAAAGCTGGCAGGTGGAGAAGAGGACAGAGGCAGAGGGTGGGAGGCTGAAATGAGAAGAAAAGGAGATTAGAGAGAGCACAGAGGAGGGAGGCAGAGTGTGGCGAGGAGGAGAGCCAGCAGGAGAGAGCACAAGGAGTACAGTAGCAAAGAGGAGGGGGAAAACGGAGACCCCCATAGGGAAGCACTGTTCTGTGAGTCATCCACAAGCAGCTGGATCTGAGCCTGTGTAAGCTAGAGAATCCCTCCTATGGTCTTATGGGATATTAACAAAGAGGGAGTGATGAATGGCTGTTCCTTGGATCGAGAGAAAATAGTGGAGGAAAAAAGTCTCTTGGTGAAGTCAAGGCTGCCTGATTGTGGCTCTTTTCATGTCAAAGAATGAGATGAATGGATCAGACCATACACCAGAGCGCTGTTGTTTTCTTCTGACGCTCAGATCCTTGACATGTGCAGAAAACCCTGAACAACGTTTAATGATGAAGTGACAAATATTCATGACATGATATGTGCCCAGCGTGAAGGAAAACTCAAAGTTCTTAATGGTTGTATGTGATGAAGAGAATTGCTGAAAATGATCTTCGTTGGTGGTGCAGCTACATTTCATACAATCATTTGACTGATTGATTTTGGTGATTTTCACTTCTGCTCCAAAAATCCTCAGTTTCTGTCTTTGTTTCTGTCTCCATCAACATAGATGTTTTGTGTGCTCTCATCCCTCATACTCCTGCTCATCCTTGTATATTTACCCCCTCAAAAGACACACAAACAAGTACATTGCTGTGTGTGTGTTTGTGTGTGTGTATCCCCCTACACAGTGGCAACAGAAATAGCAGTTGACTGTGAGTAAAAAAGATAACAGCCTCTGCTGCTGTGTGGGTTTGACACAGCTCAGCTTCATCCTTCCAACTCCTGACTATGACAGTGTGGGACAAAGGGACTGAGAGAAATCACTACAAAGTACAGAAAGCAATGACTTTCTTATTGTCTCCACCAGCTGGTTGAAAGACTTATGCTGCTCTTCTGATATCACCTACTGAGCTTTGAGCCGGTTCTCATCTCCCACACGGCTCTGTCAGAGACGTGTTGTGTCTTTGAAAAACCACTGAAAATTGACACACTCAGCATGTTGGAGATGTTGAAGTGGAAAAAGAAAACGAAGAATCTGGTTTTGATTCTGACATTTTTAACACTCACTGTTTTTGCCTCCAAGTCCTTGTTTTAGCTGTATGAAGTCAAGCAGTCTGTCAACTTGATGCATTTAATTCAATTTTGCTTCCAGACCAGTGCAGATGCAGCAAGGTCTCATTGGGAGAGAGACTTCAGACAAAGCCCAACCTTATGAAAAATACAGTCATTTGCATTTGTGCTTGTAGCAAAATTTTACTCCCCAGAAGCAAGATATGAAGAAATTGCTCTGTGTAATTTTAGTCTGATTTTCTATTCAGGGACGATTCATGGTAACAGACCTCACTAGGAGCTGTCCATGGTGCTGAAAACACACACAAACACACACACACACACACACACACACAAACACACACACACACACACACACACACACACACACACACACACTTTCTTTTTACATTGGAACAACAACAACAACAACAACAACAAAAAAAGTCAAACTTGATAAAATTTGACATAAAACTCAAGAAATCCCCTGGACAAAATTATTGGCACCCTTAACTCAATATTTGCCAGCACACCCTTTTGGGAAAAAAAATTAAATCAACTGCTTCCTATAACCATAAAAGAGATTCTTACACCTCTCTACTTACATTTTAGACCACAACCAACCTTAAAACATCTGCTAACCTCCACCATGTTTGACTGAAGGGACTATGTTCTCTTCTATCAAGGCCTCATGTTGTTTTCAGTGCCATGATGTACTTTACCAAAAAGCTCTTTTAGTCTTATGTATCCACAGTACGTTCTTCGAGAAGGACTGTGGCCTTATCATAAGTTTTGGCAAAGTCCAGTCTGGCTTTTTTTATGCCTTTGTGTCAGCAGTAGCGTCCTCCTGGGTTTCCTACCATAATGTCCCTTTTTATTCAGATGGCGATGGATAGTGTGAGCTGACGCTGTTGTACCCTGTGTCTGCAGATCAGTTTCAATTTGTTTGGAAGCTGATTGATTATTTATCCACCATTCAATCCTTCAATTTTTTTCAGCAATTTTGCTCTTCCATCCACGTCCAGGGACGATTGAGTCAACTTTTCTCCATTTTAACTGGATGCAAGTGTGATTACTACACAGCCAGCACATGTTACTTGGTACATGTGAGTTTAAATACAAATTACAGGAGTATCACGTGCTTGAAATGTAATTATTTCTTACAGTTGACAAGTTGACAAGGTGCCAATAATTTTGTCCAGGGTTTTTTTTTTTTGTCAATTTTTATCAAGTTTGACTTTTTTCTCAGTTTATTGTTGTGTTGTTCCAATGTAAGGCAAAATAAATAAACATGTGAAAACCAAAACATTTGCAATTTCAACAATTTTCTGAGAGAAGTGTTGTATTTTCTGACAGAGCTGCAGGGGTGCCAATATTTTTGACTGTGACTATATATATATATATATATATATATATATATATATATATATATCTGCTATGTCTCTGCTAGTCTCTCTGCTATGTCTCTCTCTCTCTATCAGCTTCACTTTACAGCTGTGGTGAAGAAATGTGAAGAGTGAAGAAACCTGGGACTGTCTGATTTAGTGCTTTGACACTCTGAACAGAAGTTTGGTGTGCTGGCCTGTCATGTGCATTAACTTTTTTTTGGGGGGGTCTTAAGGGAACCTGGGACCTGTCTGAGCAGTTTTACTCACGGTAAATGGGCTTGGCCTTGCAGGTAGCAACGTTCTCATGATCTCAACTTTGAAGTAATGGTGTGTGTGAGGAATCCATTACTTTAGCCTTAATACCCCGCTGTGATGCTTGTAAGGGTATGTGGCACTCCATTTCCTTTCATTTCCTGGCCTCACTGCCAGAGCTTTATATTCTCTGAGTGTAGAAAAAGGAAATGTGCTTCCTACCAAATTATTATTATTTTCTTTAGTCACAAACATGTTTTCTGTTTTGACAAAACAAGTGCACTGCCTTAAAATAGCATTTGGGGATGCAGGGAAGGGAAATAAAAGCAAGAGCTGGGTAAAATATGCAGGAATTTTCATGCAAATTCAGTCTCAGGCGTCGTTCTTTAGGTCTTCTCCTGTTTATAATTCAACCAATCTCAGTCTGCCTCCTCTGGACTTCTAAAAAAAGATTACAACCAACTGTAAACCATAATATCACCAAAATAAAAACATTCATCAGTTTGAATGTGATTATCTGGAAACACATAGTGAGCAGGTTATATCCTGGTCATGGACTTAACCATGAAGCCTGTTGCTGTAAGTATATTTAGTTAAGTATGACACTACCTGAATTTTATTTTATTGAAGAAAGTTTATGCTCCAAAGCAACGAAGAGATCAATTAATTGATTGACTCCACTGTCTTTACTTGGCAGGTTCATTTAGTTGTTTATAAAAATATGATGTTTATATAAAATGGGATGGTTTGCAAATATGACAGAGATGCAATTAATAGTTGAACAGGTGATCTTCAAAAATGTGAAGATTTATGACGGAATAATCAATGTAATCGTTTTTTTTAATTATTATTATTATTATTTTTATTATGACACTTGGAGAATTGGTTGGACAAAACAAGCAATGTGAAAGTGTCACTAGGGTAACAATGATGGACAACTGGTTTATTGAGAAAATAATTAGTCGAGTCACATCTCCTGTAGAAAAAATGGCTCCCACATTATTATTATTATTTTATTGCTACATAGCACGTTGGTATTAACTGTCTAACAGACAGGTTATGAGTTCAGCATCAAACCTTGAAAGTTTTGTCTCCAACTATGAAATGTGACACCAGTGTTAACTTGTGTTTCTTGCACCTTGGGTCTTATTATTTGGTCTTTTCCATTTATGACTCATTTTTGCATCTGGTCTGCCTGAAGAAGTAGCACTACTCAAACATATTGTTGTAACATGCCCCTTGGCATATTTTCACTTTTATTACTTTTATTACTAATCATTCTTACATACTTATACTTTACAGTATGCAAATTTAAATTTCAATGCAAGGTGACCTTGTATTTTTTTTTTTATAGTGTGACTTTAGTCGTTTATTTCAGTAAAGGATCAGAACACTTGCTCCACCAGCGGTCATCAGTATTCGGATGCACACAGTCGCCTCTTATTAATTCCCAGATCTTCCTCCTCCCACTCACAGGAGCCGGTCATTCATCCTTTATGAGCCGGAGAAGAGACTCCTGTTCACTGCTCATGTCAATCTGACAACCCACGGATGGTGACTATATGATGTCTGAGCATGATGCCACTAAGGTTTCTGAAGTTCACACAGAAACAACTTTTTATGAGGCAATATTTCAAAGGGAAGCCTAATGGGACGTGCTAAGATCACTGCTAAGAGCCAACTAAAAATGACTTTACAGCTGGATCGACTGTAGTGTTAGAGCGATTACACCGCTCACACTGAGTGCTGTTCTGGGGTGGTGATGAAGAGATGTTGCAACGCAGCAAACCAGCTTCCTATTTAGGTCTTGACAAGGGCATAAAAACTTTCAAGACATACTGTATTTCCAAAGAATTATCTTTCATCTAAACATTTTAGGCCAGCGTGTTTCCAGTGTGGATTTTGTTCTCTAAAAGGTACAGGCCACATTTCATCATGGATGGTGGAAAAGGTTTTCTGTGGTTGTCACACAGCATCAGAAAGCTTGTCATCCTCTAAACTACCTCTGTGTGGTTGCTGTTCATGCACCATGTTTTAGAGCAGCACTCATACAGTCATGCAAACTTTTTTTCAATGACAAAATCAGCTTTGCTCTGTTTGCGCTAATTGCTGCCACATAAAATTTTTATGACCTTAATTTGTAATATAACGTTAATATACAAACCATGGAGAGACAATGGGATTTAGTTGAAAGCTGAGTCATTACTTCTCAGCATGCTATTAGCTACCAAATCTCTTTTTTTTGTTTTTACAAAAATCAGACATGCTGCAGAAACATAAAAGCTTGGTTAAATGAGAAACAAGCCAGAAAGTAAAGATTTTTTTATCAAACTACTGCCATCTTAAGGAAGAATAAGAGCACTGCAACATGAAACAGTGGCAAACCGTTCACTTTGCATTTACTGTAAATACTAAAAACAATTGTTATTGTATATATATATATATATATATAAAAAAAAGGAAACAAAGACACATTAGTTCTGTAATTTACTGAAAACAAGTGGCACACAAGGAGCCTACACTCAACATAAATATCACAGTTACATGTATTACAGTTTGCATTTACTACACAAGACATTAATCTTTCTGAAGAGTCATATTTATCTTTTTCTGGATAAATAATAGTGTTTTGTTTCCCAAATATGAGTAACTGTAGTGTAAAGTAATACATCACAGTAAACACAGGTTGTCCTATTAGTGATGTAAATAAAACTATGCTGAAAATCAAACTGAAATATATATCTGTCTTTTTAGTTATTTGGATAAAATAAAGCCAAAGTATTATTTTTTTTCCACAAAGAAAAGGCCAAGCGTGGCTTCACTAACATTAACAGGTCAATGTGATCGGTTTATAGAGAACTACAGTCCCGACTGGTCAGGTTTTGGTACATAGCCAGAGCAAGGTATTAAATTCCCACAGAGAGCAGCTGAGCTGCACACTGCTGGATTATGTCACCTCTAATCAAAACATGTAAAAAGAATAACAGCAGCTACATTGGCAAATGCCTTTAGAGAACAAAATACGCTATGAAACACAGCAGGAAAACATTAATAAGCAAACATCTATTCCACATGCTCCCCCCAAAAAAAACAATTATACTCACAGTGTTGATTAAATATGACAAAAACAAACAAAAAGGTGAGTCTAGGTGAGAATATTTGCTGAAGAGTTTGCTGGGCAGGGTCTCATACTATTTTTTCCTCAGTGTTGGTGGAGTAAAGGAAAAGAGCACTGCCACAGCTACTAAATAATATAACAGAACAATACTTTATTTTGCACCATATTTTTTCAAAACAGCCAATCACAGGAGGCATTGGTTTGTTTTTTTTCGTTATATTACCAGTGTTGCAACCTCCTCCAGGCTCAAAACTGTAAAGTACCGATATCAAAATACTGTGAAATTTTCAAAATTTACACATGAATGGCCTTTCTAAGACACAGTAAAAATGTAAGGTTCAAGGGTTTCAGTGAAAAGGGCTGATCTGGTATATGGCAAAAAAAAAAATTCACACTTTGTTTTATCTCAACAAAAACTTCCTTCTAAAGTACTAGAAAATATTCTGACTCATTACCAAATGTTCAAAAATGGCAAGTGAGGAGTGTTTTAAGAAAGTTGGTTGTCAAAGAAAAACAAACCAAACAGACGTTTCACTTGTCATTGTCAAAATGTGACTTTACAAACATGATTTACATTACTATTTTCCACCACAGATAATTTCTTTTTATGTTCATAAGAAATTAAAAGTTAAAAAAAAATCTTTTAAATACAAAAAAACTGCCCTGACTTACTCGTCCTGAAGACTTGATCATAGTCTTTGCTTTTCTAAACTCCAGGCCACCCGCACAAAACCAGAGGCACCACAGGTAAAAATGTGTAACATACAAAGTTAGAAAGGACAAACGCAGAGAATAGTGACGAGCTAGTAAAGTGCTTATGTTGACACACACACACACAGGAAACAAAAGGCCTAAAAAGAAAGGCAATTTCAACATCAGGACACATTATTTGCCTGAGTGGTCGTCCTCGTTTGCATCACGTAGTGGACAGAGGGAGAACTGTTGAACATAGTTCTGCTCCATGAGGCCACAAGGCTTAAAGTCTTCCTCAGTGAAGGGAAGATCATCTAACAGGCTGTTCTCAAGTCTCTCTACATCCTCCTCATTTAGCTCAATCAGAGCATCGCTGTTGTTATCAGAGCTGTTCAGCAATGATGTCACTCTGTTGTCCTGATCATTTTCACGTCCGTTGTGCTGACTCGTGTAATTGTCATTTGCTGTTCTATTGTCATCTTGATCGATTCCACTGTGCTGACTCGTGCCGTCGTCGTCTGACAGTGAGTGATTGTTCTCAACATTTCCATTTTCATGCCGACTATTATCATTTTTACTTGATGCCGACTCGCTGATTATTTTGGCATTTGTTTGAAAAGGTCTTCTCCTGCCACTGACAGGTTTCAAGCAGGGCTTGGTATTTGTCAGAATCTCCACTGGATCGAAATTGCTCTGGGAGAGTTGACTCATTGGCACCGACTCGGCCATTACCATTTCTTCAGAGACAGTCCGGACGATGTTAAGGTTCCACATGTCTCCAGCTGCTCTTCCATTTTTGTTAGGGGAGAATTTCTTGCTCATGTCAATAAGGGCACAGTCAGAGTCCTTCTCACTACCTTCTGTGTCCATCTCTTCCTCAGACGTATCCTGCTCTGGGCCTTCTGCTTCACAGACATGTTCACATAAACTACTGAGTACCCTTACAGGAGACTCAAAAATTACCCCTTTGGGAATAAGAGGTCTGATGTGTCTGCGGTGAGGGTTGTTGGATGCTGATGAGCTGACCTGTTTGTCAGGCTGCCTCATCATATAATGTTGAACTGACTCAGGCACCAGGATTTCATGGCGCTTTTTGTTGTGGAGTAAGGCAGAGAGACTTCCAGGCAAGAAGTTGCCTACAATGGGTACAAGCGAAGTAGGTTTAAGCGCAGAGACAAAATCCTCCAGCTCTTGATAAGAGGAGTGGTCAGAGTAAGGGACCACATGGATGTTAGGGTGGAACGAGACCAGTGGCCTGCTGGTGGGCACAATGGCCAAGGTTGGTTGCTCTTTATTCCACTGTTGCAAAGTGGCAAAACAAATCTCTGACTGCTCAACAACTCGGATTCGACCAGCTCCCAGATCAGTGGTAAAAACGTCAGGCAGCTCAAGGGCTTTGAGGGTCTCCATCCTCTCAAAGCTCACCTCGATCCAGGTTTTAAACTCCATTGCCAGCTCCAGCAGCAAGGTCTCCTTTCCCAGTGCATACAGACCTGTAAAGCACCACAAAGTCAGCTTTTTGTTTTTCAATCAGAAACACAAAACTTAATCCTGCGATTTCCACATCACACAAGGCATCACTTATTTATTTATTTAATTTTAACTACTGATGTGGTGAGTAATTATTGTAATAGAGTCCATTCTTTAAATTAATATATACATGTACGTGTGGCGGTTCTATACAAAACTACCTATGACAACATTGTGGTTGGGGTGGCTGCGGATGATCTCTTTGATTTGTTGAGTGGCTCTATGCCTGGAGGGGAGGCTGCGGTTGGGGTCACAGTTAGTGTTGTCCAGATACAGGACATCTATAGTGGTGTTTGTCCTCAGGCACGGCTCACGAAGCATAGTGGGGGTATATCTGAAGTCACCTGAAATACAGAACATGTAAACGCTAACTGTGACATCCTGCACTCAATATAGTAGCAGTGTACAAAAGACAAATGATGATGATAAATGTGAAAAGTAAAGAAAGAAAAACCTTAAACATGACTAAATATATTTCTATGCAGTAAAGGAAGCAGTCATTCATTCACATACTGACCAGTGTACAGTATAGAGCCAAAGTAGCCCTCAAAGAGAAACATGACAGCCCCTGGACAGTGGTTGGCATCTATCAATGTGACTGTCAGCTTCTCCTTGCCGATGTCATCCAATGGCAGCAGGTATAGCTCACCCACCTCTAATGGATGGATCCACTGTTCTTTTACCTAAACGACAATAGAGGTGATCAGAAGAAGGTCATTTTTCATTTGAGAAGATTTAAAATTTCACTAAATAATTCAGTTTCACATTGTGCAACAATATGTGTACGTGACCTACAGATATATACTATGTATGCTCATTCTTATTCCTCACTGAAGCAACAAATAACTGATACATTAAGGGAAAAATAGTGAAGATAATTCCAGCAGGGAAGTTGACTGAATGGTTGTATGTGGATTAAAATTATGTTAGGTAATCATATCCTATGATTTCATTTAATGTTAAAACATGGGACTTGTTTTAGCAGCTCTTGGTTTCCCACTATGATACGTTACTTGTTTTCCTTTCCCTTCAATATATAATATTACACTGAATGAATATTACAACTAATGTCTTCACCACTGTGTCAAATTTACATTGCCTCTCAATTCCCTTTCACATGCCTGTCACTATTTTTAATTTTGCCATCTTGATTAGAAATTACATTAAATTTCTGATAAAATGCTCAACCAGAAAACATACATTTCATAAAATGTTTATCATAATAAATATGTATTATGGCAATTATCTTTCATTAAAATAATCATCACAATAAATTAATACTTGTATCTGTGACCAGATCAAAAGCAAATTTGTTCCTGCACATTTCGTTGTACTTTTTCTTCTTTTTTTCCCCAGTGACAATAAAAACAATCTGACTCACACATGGACACAAAAACTCACAAATGTCACAAAAGTAACTTGACTCACCTGCCGCATCAGTTTGAGCAGTGTGGCTGTGGTGGGGGAGCAGTAGATGGGCCGGTTGCTCCAGGTGGAGGTCAAACCCATCGTGTGGTCGCTGTGCATGTGGGACAAGAAAAACAGACGAGTACCTGGACACTTCCGCACGTACCAGTAGTCTACGGCCAGCGGGGTGTGCGGGATGACTTTACCGTTGACTGACATGGTCTGTATCCGTTTAAATACTAATAAATTATAATATCTTATATACACAATATATCATTTAGCCCATGGCCCAGTTCAGTGACAACTTCATGCAGTGTTGGCAATAAAAAAATAAGCTAATTTTAGCTAACGTTAGAGGAACCGACCAACGTTGCTAAACTCAACGTGTCTAGTTATCGTTATCCAGCCTGTTGCTCCTTTTAGCCTCACGGCAGTTATTTTACGTTTTGAACATCTAGTCTCGGCAGTACACACAGCTTGCCAGTCGTTTTATTTTTACAGCTGCTAACGCGTACACCCCGCCATTTCTGTTTTCAATTTGACGCTCAACGCCTCTTCCGGTGCTTCTTCTTCGTCGTTTCAGTTAATCTGCAGCTGACGTCATGGTTGTCGTACACACTGTCACCTGGAGGTCACGGCCCTGAGACCCTGCAGGACACAATGAACCGACCACCCAAAAGGTAACTAAGCCCAGCTGTTGTTGAGAAACTCAGTCAACATTTGTTGTGATAAGGTCGAAATTATGAGATTTACTAACTAACTAACTAACTTTTTAGTGTACGCTAATTAACATATTAATCTTTGTTTCTCATCATCTTTATTTGTAATTCCAAGCTTTCTTTGGACTTTACCTAAGGAGCTTTAACAACAAAGGTATGTGTTATGTGTAAATATGTGTATAATAATAATGATAATAATTCTGTGTTCATGTGTTTTTCCATACATTTAAATGTCTTAGTAATAATAGTTCGACATTTTTTAAGGCCCTTTTCTTAAGATACAACAAACCGAATTCAAGATCAAATCGAGACTTCACTAACATACACACACTCCTACACACTCATACACACACAACTTTATGATGGATTTTGTGCATCCACACAAAGTTTGCTCCAAAATATTACCTGCCTCTACGTACCACATCTTCAGACTGTTCACCATCCACAAGATGGAGCCAAGAGAAAGGAAAAAGCTTTGCTCTGATTGGATGCTTGAAGGAAGATTAGAAAATTAGTTGTATATAACATTTACTTGAGAGGTGCCAGTGTTATAAGACAATCTGTGAAGAAAGAAAGGTTATGTCTTAATTTTTATATTATTTTTATTATTTTTTTTACATAATATATCATGTCTATTTTGATTTTATACTGTAAAACAAAACAAAACAAAAGAATACTTTTAGTTGGATTTATGATTCTTCTCTCCCACCGGATCATATCAAAACACCCTCCAGTAAATAATAAATACAAACAAACTGATTGTGATATTGAACGTTGGATCGAGTCTTTTGTCTGACTCATCAGACATGATGCTTTTAAGAAAATCAGATATTTGGCTTCAAACTACCTGTTATATTTGAATATTTGTTAACTGTTTTTTTTTTTGTAACCATGAGGAGACGTGTTTGGGGGTATCGTTAAATGGGGTCGTTGCTATAGTGACAGCGACCCATTGTGGTCCCCTCCCCCTCCATCTCCCTACATTTGCACGCTGCTCACTTTTCAGGATTATACCTGTGATTGCTGCACATTTCTCTATTATCACACAGCATGTGTCCTGCTCTTGTACCCAGAAGCACATTAATCAAACTGTGCTTTACAGTTAATTATCTATCTTCCGAACACACACACACACACACACACACACACACACAGTTAGACTCGCACACACACCACACCCTGGAAACCTTACCATGCTGGGAGATACTCCTGATGATTAAATGAACAGGAGTGGGTCGAGCTCTGTCAGGGAAATCAGTGTAGTGCTTGTTACTATTCACATCTTATGCCTGGTGATAAGTTACACAGCTGGGCGCCTTTTAGATTATTGCACAGTGTGGAGGAACTTAGTGCAGTCAAGAGAGATGTCGGCAATCGTGCTCTGAGTGTATGATACTAAAATTGATTTTTACAGTAATCTCACATATTTGTCTTAGTTGTGTTTCATACTTTATGGCATATGAATCATGTCAGGTAAAGGAAATACACATGCAATTCAGTTTGAGTGAAATATTTTTCATATGACAGATAAAACATTTATATACATAAGATCCTTTGACCTGAATAGATAGTAACACACCCAGGAAAAATATATACAGTATACTTGTCACAAACACACCACATCATAACTTGTCTTTTATCAAATCGTAACACTTTTACACATAAAACGCATCGTCCTTACTAATAATTTAAACCTCATTTCCAGCACTAGTTGTTGTTTTTATGGTGTATTTCTTTATACTTCAGAACTATAAATATCTGAGCGTAGTGATATGAATAAAAGTAGCAGCTCGGTTTGGATGTGTCAAGTCAAAGGTCGCTGAGGTCAGGAGGATGAGCTGTCGTTTCTCTCACATTGTCATGCGGAGGAAAACAAAAGTGCTGTCAGACAACAGCACTGATGCTAACAAAGCAGATGGCTGCACAGTCTGTGATTTAACACTTCTGTTCTTCTACTTTGACCAGCCTCAGTAGTTTGCCAGTTTGATCCTAATAAAGTGGTTATAAATATCGTAGGAAAAAAATGTAGTGTTGTGTTTGTGTGCTCTTCAGAACTGGTGAGTCAAAATGTCTCTTAAATCTAAAAATGATCGCTTTCATAATTAGGGCTATCACTTTTTTATTGATCCCACATGAATAATGAGCTATCTCCAATGCCTCCATTCATCTGAGTCAACAAATTTGTATTGTCAGAAACAGTTTGGTCTATATTTCTTAGAACTCCCACGCCAAGAGATGATGCAGCGGTGGAGTGCACGCACTCCTTCACTAATATTTATGAACATGTGTGAGAAGCTGGAGATATTCCTCTGGGGCTTGGAGCAAGTTGTCAGCTAAAACGAGTTAGTGAGGACACATATTTTCATTTTGGCATGTGCTTCCACTCACTTATCTCACCTGCCTCTATCTGTTTGTCTCTCTGTCACTCTCTTGTTTCCCCCAGTTTTCTTCTCTGTACTTATGGGTCTTTGTTCCGTTCTCTTGACTCAAGCTGTTTCCACGCCGTCATCCTCAATAGGGATTTTCATGATCTCCCCTTTCTTTTTGTGCTCTTGGCTGTTTTTTTTCATTTGAGATGCCAGAACAAACACTCAAACAATACCACAGCATAGCAAGACAATTGCTGTCTAACCCTGTTTACAGCCACTCGTGGTAAGCCACTCTCCTCTCCACGCTGTTGTAACACCTAGTGTCAGAGATGGAGCAGCTGCTATTTCTAGACAAACTTCCAGCCATGACGTGCAACAATACACTATGGGTTACAACAGCCAGCTGATTCCCCACTCACTTATCTGATTTGATTAGTTCAGTTCATTAGACTTTCAGGAGTGGGCTGTGTGGTGTAGCACGTAGTCGGCCCGCTGAGGATCCTCCACGGACAAGTGATCGGTGCTGTTTTAGGGTCTGCATTATGCATAGCAATGTGATCATTGTTCACATTGCATACTACGAGAAAGATGACTCTTATTGTTTTCCTAGAGCGCTTTAAGTCCTTTTGAATTTTTCTTGGTATGGTGCAGAGAAAAATCATGGCTTTCAGACAGCTCTCATAATTAATATGCACTGTAAGAGCTGAGTAAGGCTGAGGACAGTCATTAATTTGCCCTGTCTATGGGCAAAAGCGAAGCCTCAGTCAATTTATGAGGCACATCAGTCTTCAATCAATACACATTCAACCTGTGCTCCTGAAGGAGGATGTAAACGTCTTGAATTTGATCTTGGACCTTACAGTACGTCACCAGGGACATGAAAGTTACACAAGAGACACACAGATACTTTCATGCTTTATTTATATCCATTACATTGGTGGTGTCTGTGTTTAAATAGTAAAAAAAAATATGCACACCGCCCCCACACGTGGTGGACTACAGTGTTTGTAAGAGTAGAGTGTAAAAAGGTGGTTTTAGCAATGTTTACTGGACTGCAAAATAAAATAGGTGTCTTGTGCTATATTGAATTTGTGCAACGTTGTGTGTAATAGTCAGTTTGTCCAGAAAAGGCTTGAGTAATGTTTCTGACAGATAAAAGCCTCCTGCATTAAAAAATAACAACAAACAAACCAAACCAACATATTTTAGATTTTTGTCGAGTCCCAAGATTTGTTGCAGTTTTGCTGAAACAGACAGATTAGTTTTTCCTGTTGTTGTTGTCTTTCATGTGACAAGACCAAATGTACTCTCAACATCAGCAAGAACATCCAGATGTGTATCATTTATTTTTCCACATGAGCAAGAAAGAATATGATCATCCAGTGAACAGACTTCTGTGTACTGCCTCAGAGTATGCATATGATGCATCTCGCATGATGGGTTTGCTGCTGCGCCGACAGATTCTGAATTGCTTTTTGTGAGTTCTGTTGACTCTGTTCCATTACTCCATCCCTGTAGATCAGTACAAGATTTCACAGTTGTGTAAAGTTGTGTAAAATGCCCCATGGACACACAGAGGGAAGAAAAAGGGTTTTAGCACTAAGAGGCTTTTTAGAAACTCCCTTCTATCCACAGCAGAGGACTAATATTGAAGGCACATTAGCGAAATAGCTCAGAGATTAGCTGATTTCTAGAAAAAATAAAAAGCTGCAGTGTAATTATCATTCATCGTAAGGAGAAGCACTCCTGTTCATTTGTGGCAAAATGCGCTCAAAGGGGGTGAACATGATAGAGGTAAAAGGCCAATATTAGAACAAACCATTAATCCTCTGCGCTCATACAAGGAGTTCACGCAACATTAGAAATTCAATGTCTAGCAGTTGACAGGCCGCTATTTAGAATTTACATGACTAATGTGGATTACTTTTTGTCATTGTGTTTGATTTTCTCAAGAACCTCCCGTCCATAACAATACATCTGTCATAATTGAAGTCAAACGGATGAGCGGTTGTCAAGGAAATGGATGCAGCTAGAATGCTCTTGCTTTTACTTTCACAGATGTCACATATCTAACTGCACATTTTTTTCATGCCAGTGGCACCCACTACACTAAAATAAAATAAAAGACACGGTGAATAATTAATTATAAAGGCCCCAAAGTAACTGTACTGACAGGGTTGCAATATGCTTTAGTGTATCAATGTGCATGACAAAGTATGTGCTCATGATTTAGCAAAGTGCTCCCATGCGCTTAATTCACATAAGAAACGGTATTACAAAGAGCCGCATTTACCACAGACAAAATGTTCGATAATTTCTCAACATTGTTACGACACCTATGAGGCAACAAGAAAATGTAACTGTGGTTGTGTTCACTCTGATTCTCACGCTTCCTGTGATATTGCCCAATGGGAATTGTCAGGACACATTACTGTGAGTCAGTGGAGCACTGGTTTGTTTTGTTGGTTAGTTTCTGACAGCAACCTAAAAGGGGTTAGTATCGAGCAGCTGCAGAAAAATGTGGGTAACCTTGTTTATGTCTATTATAGCCCAGCTGGTAAGGCAGACACATGTCAGAACAACACTTTACCATGCTGTTAATAAGGCGTCAGGGCACACACACTCTCACACGCTCCATAAGCCTGAAATCCAGTCTGAGCGTATTAAATTGATGTGACTTTCCCTGGTGAGCTTTGTGTGCAGTTTATTAACAAGGCAAAGCAGCAGGTAGGTGTCAGTTTGTCATTCTATAAAAGGCTGTAATTAAAGAACAAGGTGACTGGTGGCCAATATATGAATAACGCTGAAATGATGTTTTAAAGTTTTGGTAATTAACCATTTAATATTAATAACAACAGAGACATATATTGCTGGGCTGGAATATGTATTTAACACAAATGTATTGCAATATCTTAAATGAAAACTGTCTCTGTGCTGCACTTTGCATTGGAGTGTATCACTTGTAACATTTACACATTTAATTCTATATGGCAATATAACAGTTAGGATAGATATTTTTTTGTAGACACAAACACCAGATTGATCAGCAGTAAATTAAATTGTAACTGTCTTCCCAAAATACAACCAGGCAATCAATACACTGTCTCTACATTATTAATTTACCAAATAAAATCCACAACAAGATCATTTTTTTATCTATAATCAATGAAAAAAGTCTGTAGCTACAATGTGCAGTGCAGCCACGGGATGTTTAATTTGTCACCAGGCTGTTTTAAACTGCGGAGACTCACAGGCTTTGATTCCAAATGTCCTGCCACAGTAGCAATGTACACGGTCTTTGTCAGCAGGGTTTGCAATCACATAAAAGCGTAGTTAAGCCAGTAAATATCAAATATGGGATCAGTACCACTCACTTTGATAGCAGTTTAACTCTTAACTCCCCCTGCAGGATTATGTGGCTGAGTGTATTCACACAGAAAGACAAAGAAAGAGAGATCAAGTGACTGTAGATTTAATGTTTTCTGTCACATTTGGACAATGGATTTGACAATAGAGGTTAACAGCATCTTGTGGTGATGACAATCGCCAGAAGTGTTATTTTTGTGTGATCTGAGATGGCTGAGGACAAACTGTGACATAAATCAGTGATAGAAGGGTTTTAGTAAAGAAAGATGATTCCTCTGGTTTTCCTCTTTTCTGGATAACCCACTTTTTGTTATGCTTTTGACATTATTTATTTTTACAAAATTATGGATTCTCACAGTGCAATGCAACACGGATGAAATTATTCATGCAGCCCCAACTGGGCTGACATGAAAGACACTTTTTTTTATGGCGTCTTCCTGTTTTTTTTCTCCCAGGATGCTTCTGTTCTTGCCCTCCTTTTTTAGATGTGTGTGTTATCTTTTCCAGTTGCAACTTATTTCAAGCAAATTTCCCCATGTTATGACATATATAATGAATCTTAATTATATCGTGATAGTGATAGTATTAACTGAAGATGGAAGCAAAAAGCAAGGCATTATTCATCATCTTATTCTACAGCCTCAAATGGTTTGTTGGAATCTATTTCATTTCTTCCCTGTTGAATCTGCTGAAAACCACAGTAAAACTTAGAGTGAGGTGCCCATTAGTTGACAAAATTTGCATAGATTTTAAATGAGCCAGATGCGCATGCATGAATAAATGGAAATGTTCAGGTAAACATCCCTGAGTGCTTCCACCACTGAGAGGGGAGTGAATGAAAAATGCACTTTTATCTCGTGTCTCTCTCTCTTCCTGTGCCCCAACCAGATGCCAATATTTAATGCTGGTGGATGGCCTGTTCTGCATCAGTTACAGCCTGAGTAAACTGAGGTGAATCAGTGCACGTGTTGTGGCTTCACGGTGGACAGAGACAGCTGATACATCACTTTTAAAGGTCATGCTGTGAGGTCTTCACCTGAGACAGGCCAGGATAAGGAAAGTAAATTACCTCCATGTTGAAGTACTGGACACTTCTGGTACATAACTGTTAAACCTGAGGCTACAGAGTCAGATATACTGAGTAACCAGTTTATTAGGTGCATCTGTGTAATGAATTAAATATATTCTGTTTTGCAGTGTTAATATAATCTTCAGACTCTGTAAAGACTAAATATGTGATGATTCACCTCTATGTTAATTTTTAAAGCCCTAGTTAGTGCTGCTATTGTGCTCAACTGCACTGTATTCAAAGGTGTTTCCAATAACATTTATTGACACCGACCAGTGCCAGAGTATTGGTCGGCGTCACACCACAGCATTTATAGCTTAAGCTATTTGCAACGCCCGTCTACTGCTCTGTCCGCCTCGTCCCTACATAAACAGGAGGAGACAAAACATTGAAAAACATCTTTGAATATGATGCAGTTCAATACAACACCCGGTGACTGTAGCCAGGAATCAACTCCCTTTTTACCGCAGTATTATTACAATATATTGCATTAGTCTGTGTATCTAATTAGCTGGTATCAGCTTGGGTTCTGATGAACTGAAATTACCAGTATGACTCAGCCATGAAACAAATTGCTGCACCCTTGATGAACAAGAGAGCTGCATGCATTCCCTCTGAAGTCTAAATGCACAGGGCTGTACATTTATTCACAAGAGTGATTTCCAATAATGAGCTTGAACAGCAAGCCTTCATTTGTCTTCATTAGCTCTTGACTGGAATAACAGACTTCAAAGACTGAACTGAAATGTAAAAGATCCACTGAGGCAGTGTAGCATTCAGCTGTGCAGCCCGATGCATGCATTGATTAACAGTGGAAACCAGTGTTTTAACCAGGTTTTGTCTGTCAGAGTTTAAAAATGTCAAATAAAAGTTACCTATATAGAATAAATGGGTTACAACAGAGAAAAAATGAAACAAAAATGCAAAAAATATTGACAAAATAGCCATCAGACCTTCAATAACAACAAATAACAAGTTGTACAACATAAAGTCATAGGTATAGTTAAATTGTTGTTTACACATCCAGCAGACAACATTACCATTAAAGTTGAGTCTTTTTTTTTTTTTTTTAATTTTCTGAACTGAGATGTCCAGTATTCTCCTTTTTAATATCCTGAAGTAAATGTTTTGCTCTTTAGCTTAAATAAGCCAGTAGATGTTAACTTTGTCATCTTGTTCTGCCTGAAAACAATACTATTACATTAAGTGCTACATGGAAACACTCCACTGGAATCTGTAGTTGGTAATATTTCTCTGTGGGTTTGTAACCACTTTACGTGTAAGCATCCATATGACACATTGTTAATACCAGTTTAGAAATATTGATTGATTGATAGCCACTTTATTAATTATTCAGCAGACAATCGATATTCTCTGGTCAGGAAGAATTAAGATGCGTTTTGAACATTGCTCTTACACTCCGGTACTTAATTGTTTGCATCTTGTTATGCTAAAGGGAAAAGCAGATTTCCATACTCTCCTCCTCTATGGGGTTTGATCCACATTCATATTTCTCCATCTGTTGTGCCAGCTGACTCTTTAGATAAACACTCTCCGTCAGTTTGATGCTCTTTTAAGTTTCATCTTATGTACAAGGAGTAAAATACAGATACCTCCAGCAGTCCCTAGAGAGTTTAGGCCTTATACTGGGCTCAAAGTGTTAACAAAAGATGTTTGCTATTCGCACGGGACTGCAGCACAGAGCAGCTAGATTACAGAAATAGCAACCACAGCACTTTGGAGCGCATTTCATTTTGAGTTAATAAGATACTCACTCTTGAGATGTTTAAGTGTTTTTACCAAATAGACATATTCTGAAATAATTTTATAATTTACTTTTATATTTGTTGTTAGCAAATATTAATTATTCTCACAATAATTGACAGGAGACACAAGAAAGTTAATTTGTTTAGTATCAATGACTCAGTTTTGAATTAATATTTTTTTTCTATTTTTTGACATTGAGCTAGAAAGACAAAGTCAAACCATCAGAAGCATATTCTTCAAGTGGATTTTCTTTCCCAGTATGCAGCATTTTTCAAACACCCAATCTCAATCTGCTTCCAGTGCATCTGTGTTCGCTGCGTCTATCTCATTGTCAGCAGACAGCAGTGTTCTCATTACCATTTTATGAGGCCCAGTTGGCAGAGAGAGTTTGGCAGAGATCTGTACGCCTCAGAACTCTGTTGGGTTGGAGTGAATTAACTTAAAACAGGATTCAGACATTTGTCCCAGATATTTTTAGTATCAGACTAAAGTTGCAGGGACTGAATGTCCAGAGCACAGACGGTAGAAGACAAAATCTGTTCTGGGACTTTTCCTGCTGAGCTAATAATAGCTCAAGACCAAAATGTTACAGTCTGTTGGTATCTTTACTTTTACATAATTGCACTTTTCTTCACAGGTACTGAGCGAAAACTTCTATAGAACACAGCAGGAAAAATCCATCCAAGCTCCAATATTTTTTAATAAGGCAACCAAGAGTGTGCTATGTGTGCTTGCAGTCCTTTATAATCCTGTTTAGTGTGGCTTGTAGCTTAGTCTTTATTATCATGTTGTTTATTTGGATGAATTAGTCACACCGCTGAGACAACTCATACCAGTGATATTCTTTACAACTCAGCAGTGGCTCTCAGGGTGTCATATACTGGAACTTCATCTTGCAGGAACAGATAAGCCCAGTGAACAGAGGGGAAAAGACCACAATTGCTGGAAAATTCTGCATCTCAGCACTTTTAAAGGGCTGTTAACTTTATCTATGTGTCCAGGAATTTCAGTGGGTTATTTGACATTCACTGAGCCGGTTACTATGCACGCAGATAATTACTGAGAGCTGAGTACAAACATGAGTAATAGAAAATAAGCTTTCTATGGAGGAGTTAGTCAGAGAGATGTGCAAATCCATGCAGAGACAACATTTCCAGGTACAACCTGGTCACTTTTTTGTGTGATAATATGGAGCAAGAATCCTTCAGATCCTCACCAACATTCAGAACCACTTTCTGTGAAGTTGGTCCTATATATTTTTTCTGTAAGATAGTTAAATTGGTTGCATGTATAAAAGTGAGCAGTAATCTCCTCGAGGACATTGTAAAATAAACTCCCACATTCCCATATCTACCCTCACACCATTTGACTCATTAAGGAGAGATTTTGCAATTAAAGTCAGGGACTAGCGAGCCCACAAGGGAGGACTGCAGTTGTACTTTATCTGAGATCTGCCTTTGCTTCAATGTTTTCTTTAACGCCAGTTTTTCTCTTTGTGAGTCAGAGCTTGGGGCATGACGTGAGACAGCAGAAATACCTGTTTTGTTCATTTCTCAACCAATAATTTCTTTTCTTTCACCAACACTAAGTCAGCAGTTTATTTAGTTCAGAGACATTTTACCACTGCATTTATATCTTTCTCTCAGAGGTGGGCAGGAAGCGGAAGCTGCTCTCATGTCCTTGAATATACTTTTCCTTTTGATCCGTCAGATTCTTAAGGTGAATGTTGACCTGCCAGCTATTGATTGCAGCAGTAAAGGATGCAATCCAATATTCAACATCCTCCTACTGTCATGCCAAACTGGCATGTCGACAGAATGCTATTTTAAGAGCAGCAGAGTGGTTATTCATTATTCATGTGCCAAAGAGCACTCGCCGTATGCATGCATTTTATGTATATGGATGTTTTATGGTTGTAGTTGTGCAACATGTGATGGACTTTTGCAATGATAATAATCATTGTGTAAGAAAAAAGAAAGCTTGCCATTTTTAATGACTCCTCCTGCAGTCAATAACTTTATCATCAGTACAGAAACTTTTCCAACCATCCCCTACAGCTGCTGGTAGCTGCAGCAATCAGCTGATAACTTGTGAAAGTGAAAAAGATGAAGATGGAGGCGCTGACATGTCCTGATATGTCTCCCTGCCTTGGGAGAGAAGTGTTCCTCAGGGAAAGTCAGACACGAAACTCTCTGAGGAATACTGCTGTTAGCTACACCTGCCACAGTGGCAGGGCTGACAGTGTTGGCGTGTATCATCCAGCGCCTATTAGAGAGTGATGTGAAATGATAGGTGAATGTTAGAAAGAGTAAATTAAAACCCTCACACGGTGACATACAATATCTTAACACCAAAATGGTGTGGAAATTTAAAGTGGGAAAAAATCTCCAGAGATATGGGGAGTTAATTCTACCACCACGATTAAATTGGCATCTCTGTGATGGCGTAGCAGAGATTAGCTGTCAGATTCACAGTTCAGCTAAGTGTCACCCGTGATTGTATTCTGATCTAAATGGCACTTAGCCTCCTGTAGAGTGTACCCCAGAGTTTTACATTACAGCCCTCCTCTAATTGACAATGGCCTTGTGTCAGCGTGAGTACAATGCATACACAGTGTGGTGGCAGCCTGTGAAACACAAAACACAGTGTTACAGGCACGCAAACATGTGTGCCTGTGGGTGGCAGGGTTTTGTATGTAGTATTAATGTGGAAATCAAAAGACAGAGAGCTCAAAGTATCATTGATGTGGAGATCTGAAGCCGCATCAACAAAAAAAAATCATACGTTTGACAGGTGAAGCGAGGAATGAAGTGGTGCGTGTGAAAGACAGCAGAGAAGCAGAAGCGCCAAGGTTACAAAAATAAGAGGATGGGGGATGTTATGGTCTGATTAAAAAAAATAGAGACTCCATGACCTGATTGCAAAAAAAGAATCTCAACCTTGTTAAAACATAAATTCAGCCAACTGGGCCGTCAGCACAGGTCCAGCACAAACTGAAGGCAGGCGTGACCTGTGATTGGTTTCAGTGGGAGACAGCGGCTGAGACTGAGGCTGTGCCCAATGCTGCGAAACGCCTTGAAAAAAAGCACAGACGAGTAGATCTTGTCTTGTCAGAAATGTAGTGAGGGCAAGCCAGGGTGAGTGGGTACAGAGTGAGAGAAGGATAAAATATTAATTCCAAACCCACCTCTGTTCACTGAAATACAGAGCTTCTCTCTTGTGCACTCTCCACATCTTTCTGTGCTGCTTAAAAGTTTTCCATTAAGAGAAGTTGCTCTTTCAGTTGTCCGGTTCATCGATAATTTAGCAGATTTGTCCTGTGCATCTGTGCTCTTTCAACAGTTTTTTTTGTCTGTGCCACAAAAAACAGAGGTGGACTTGCCAGGTGTTGCTGATTTAATTTTAGATCTCGTGTTGCCTCAAGTCTTTGCTAATTAATTCAATTTGACCTTTGCTATTAAAGTCAGATTCGCTCAGAGAGAGGCTGAAATCTTTGCCTGGGACAATGTGAGATCGGAATCAACGGTTAATTTACGGTTCTTGTGCTGTGAGATAGGAGTACATTTGTCAAATAATTAAAAAGACAGGTGAAACCTTGACTTCCTCCATAATGGAGCAATAAGCCAGTTTGTGATGTTAAAAATCAATGCAGGTTAACAGGCCTCACAGCTGTGCCCACAACCACAGTTCAACACGAGTTAAATACTGCTCGGCTTTAGTCCAAAAGCCTGAACACAGCTTATTTCATGTAGAATGACCCGACATCTGGCCCTTAAAGCAATTAGTTCAGCTCTGACCTGGTTGTTGCTATGACGATGAACACCATTTGTCAATAACATGAAGGTAAAATGGATTTTATATGAACAACAACAACCCATTATTGACCCGTCTAAAGAATAACGTGGTATGAATGGCCAAACGGGGAGTTGAACCTGTGTTCAATGTCTCATGTGATTTAGCAGAGTTACAGTTTGTGACAGGCTGCTGTGATGCTGGTTAGTTATCAGTATGCACAGAGGCAAGATCCCGATGGCCTGCCCTTTGGTAAGGATCTGGACACTGCAGTGGATCCTTTAAAGAAAATTGATAGAAGACCTTGACAGTGGTATGTATTATTAATGTGCATTTACAATGAGCACTTCTAAACCTAAATACAACCACAGCTTGAAGGCGTAGATTTCAACATAGCATATAATTACAGCATAGGGAGGGTAAAAAAAACTGAGGATACCTCTTGAGAAAATAAGAAATTTAATTATTTATTCACTTGTCGTGGACACACTTGAAACAAAGGAGATTTTATTGTATTACTATACAACTGTTCTGTTAAAGAAGTCTGCAGGGAAGGATTTTAAGGCTGACTGTATGTAGACATGAGCAGATAAGGAGTATATCAGCAGATACCTTGATATGACTGGGATTATCCAGATCCCAGCATCATGGCATCTGTGTTTGTGTGTGTGTGTGTGTGTGTGCGCGCGTGTGTATTTGTCTGTGTTTTAATCTGTGCCCTCATTTGTCAGTAAACCATACAATGAATCCAGCCGAGACATCTCTCTCCTCTTCCTCACAATGCAGCAGTCAGTGTGCAATGCCACTGAGATTTTTATGACTGATCATGACAAAAAAATATGAAGGCAATATATAACACACTGTGCTCTTGTTTGTACGCTTCCCCTGAGATAAACAGACATCTAAGAAATGCAGATCATCCTCATATTTCTCTGCCTGGCAGAAATATGGCTCCAAAAATACTTGTTCTAAAACAAATACATACCAACAAACAAAACAAATAAAGGGATGGAGGTGAACATATAGATCATGACTCAAAGTAAAAACCAACAATTCAACTCAACTGATGCGAGGGAGAAAATATAAAGCTTCACCGGTGGCTCCTACAGGCTGCAATATTTATTACACCATGCTATGAAAAATAAATAATTATGTGTCGTGAAAGACTGAATTGAAGTGAGACAATAAGTGAAAATAGAGTGGTGATCATTGAAAACGACATTGAAAAGTGCTTCATTATGCAGAAAATAAGTTGAAAACAATTTAGCAGCACGAAATGCTCAGTCTGGTCCCATTGAGAAGTGATGCCTCATCGTGAGCCTTGGGGGCCACCTTATTATGAAAACCAACATTAAAAACCACATCCTCATGAGGGCAATAACATGTTTAACAAATTTTATAGCAATCTACTGATGCGTCTAGAAATTTGATATGGTCTCATGGATATTTCCTCTGTGCAGCACAAATGTTGTCATCACAAATGTCAATACTTTGAAAATGTTGGCCGGTAAATGATATTAGAGGAAAGTTTAAGACCTGGTAATATCTATACTGAATTACATAACAATCATTACTCTGACACATAGATGCACATGTTACCTGGACTCTGAAATGTACATTGATCCGAAGAAATTATCACACAACAAAATATTAGAAACACAATTATACATAGTACTTCCACACAACAACTATGACCTCAAACAACAATAGTGTCAACACTGCTCTGACTTCTCGCTGTAACCATATGAATTGCAATTATATGTAAAAATGCACAATTTGACATCAGACAAGGTAAAGCTTTTTAGATGGCACTGACGTCATTATGTCAACTAATACAATCTCTCACTTTTTTAACCAGCCACGTTTATATTTACATGTTGTGATCATATTGTAACACTTCAGGCTCTGTCTTACAGAAACATACAAAGATACTTCCCAGCCCCATCCCTGCTGAGAAAATTGATGTTTTAAAAATGTAAATTAATCCGTGTCGGTGTTCACTCAACCTCCTGAAACTAAATTCTAATGCAGCAGCACAGAATCAAGGAACGTGGAACAGGAATCATGGAACAACTGGCTGAGCCATGAATATTTATATCACTGCATATGATATACACATGGACATCATTTGCAGAAACACTGCCCGTCCCCTCCTGAGCAATGACACTAAAACACACAATGTGAATGCAAATTTGTTCACATATTCTGGTCCTGGTGAAAAGGTTTCGGAGTAGTCAGCCATCATGGTTCCCTGCTCATGTACTTCATCATCCTGTTCAAGTTAGAAGGGACTTTAACATTTTTTGGGGTATTTTCTTGCCTTTAATCAGAGACAGTGTAGAGAGACAGAAAACAGGGAGGAAAATGGGGGAAGGACACCCAGGAAAGGTCAACTTGGTCAGGACTTGAACCGGCGAACAACTGCACAGCATATACGCCAACATGGTGCGTCTTAGCCTCGCCCATCCAGGCGCCCAGTTAAACTTATCCCTTTACTGTAATGGTATTTAAAATTCTGATTTTAAATACCATTACAGTAAAAGGAAGAAGTTTAACTGATATGTAGAGATATATTTTTTTTTTAAAAAAAAAGCCTTTTATAATGTTTATTTTGTCAGATTCTTGAAATGTTTGTAGCTTAATTGTGTGTATATTTAATAGTAAGTGTTTATGGTGTGACTAACAGGAATTAAAAGTGTGTTTCATCACTTCTAGCTAGGTTAGTAATTTTAGATAACACATACAAGGTAACACAAAGCCTTAGGTTGCAGCTGCAGCATGTGTGTTCAGCTGTGTCAGACAGAATCATTTCTTGCAGATAAATATGCTAATAGAAGAGGAAGACGCCACCGGCTGTTTCACAGTCTTGTAACACCTCAACTGAAGGAACACTGAGTAAGTCAGTCAGTACTTTGTCCTCTGACAACGCTGACAGTGATTAGTTTTGAGGTGGAGCAGTGTTCTTAATGAATTTCAGTGGCTCTTTGCGGTGATTCTCACTCACTCTCTCTATTTCTGTGTAATGAAGCATGAGCGCTCCGAAAGCAACTGTCACCAGAAGGAAAGTCAGTGCTACTCTTCTCAGTGACATCCATTTTGGCCAAATCCTGAGATGTTAATCATTTACTTTTATTTCCTCACTGCTTCACAGTTGCTGACACACTGTACATTTTATTTTATCCCAGAAGGCAGCAGTTCTCTTGTGACCCCCACTGACCTGATATCTTTTTCCACTACCCATGGTCCATCTACTTCTCAATGAGCCCATGGTCACCTGCAAATAGGACGCCTTGGTCCTTGAAGACCACCTCTCTTTTTCACTTTATTTATTTTCTCACGCTTTATTCAGTCTCTCCACTGCTGTGTAAATAGACTGGGGTCGCCCATGTGTTAAACATTTAAGTTGTTTGCAGCCTTGATCCAGATGCCTTGCTTTAAAGGATGCAGAGCAAATGAGGGGTAAATACTAACTGTGTGTTTTTTGCAAAAGCCTTTTCATCTTTTTTTATTTTTTTTTTATTTCAGTGTGTTCACCCCCTCACCCCCACTCCACTGCTGCTTTTCACAAAGAACTAAAATGTACATTTTAACTAGAGTCTGTAGGATGATGAAAGATTAATCACTGAACACCGCAAATGTTTTTTTCCACTGACAATTATGGAATGCATTAATTTCTGCATTGATATGTATTGCCATAGAAACGGACATGAGTTCCCGTAAAGAGGGAGGGTAGAAACGTCAGAGCATAAGCAATACATTTCAATCCAAACAAAGCCTTCAATCAAGATTTTTTTCATGCCTGTCACATGGTCTGTGAGGGTTACTGGGTCAAGAAGTAATCAAAGAGAATTTCCTATGAACATGCAACACCATGAAGCAATCTGCGTATGGAAATAGTTCGTGCAAAAAAAGGACACATTGCATCTATACTGTAACCTCTGGGGTGGGGGAAGAGACACATCAATCTGTCCCTTTCTTATATGTACTGGTAAATATTTATGGTTTGAAGGGTGATATGTGATATGAAGTGATATGTCACAGAATTGGCAATGAGAACCTCACAATTTGTGCAAACAGTCAGGCAAAATCAAAGTCGATCAAAAATCATTGAATTATGAATAGATGGAGGACAGATAGATGAATAGACACATAACAGCATAAATGGATGGGTGGATGGAAAATGGAAAATAAGTGAAATGAGTTTTAAATTAAGTCTAATTTTAGTTTCCACCACAGTCTGATCTCTTGAAACACTGAAACTCAGACACCAGTTGCTTAAAATCTCATGAATACCTCCTTTTATTAAATCAGTCATGGCCAAGTCGTGTGTCTCTTTCAGTTTACAGATGCAGGGCACAGTGTGCTACATTAATAAGTGTCTTTATAATTTAATCACGACAGTTCAAATAACGGACTAAAGGAGTGCCCATAAATGTCTTCTAAATGTTAATAATGCATCTTCAAATTTCACTGGGATTTCACCCACGCCCCTGGTGACAGGAGCGCTTGCTTCGCAGAAGTCTTTATTACCCGGTGTTTTCCAACATCCACACATAAGCAAGAATTAATGTAGTTTACATTGTGCTAATTATTTCCTGTTTTACATCTAATATTAAGCACAAACACCACTTTCCTAAATGGTGCTATTTAATCTACCAACAATTTCTGTCATTCGCAATGTTGCATTTAAGTTGAAACGGCAAAGACTTATAGCGAGCACAGGGATTTAGCTCATTAATAAACTATCACACTTCCTTGCAGAACTCAGATGGGTGCGATGAACTGAGGTGGGCTTGATGCTAAAAAAGACCTTTTAAAATTAATTATCTTTCAGGTTTTGTATAAGAGGATGAATGTGCTATAAAAAATTTGGCAGAGAAAGACAATGTCCTTGGGTAAAACTATTTGCACAACCCTCACCTCCATCCTTCTTTCTGACTCAAGTGATTGTTTGTTTTCAAGTATTAGAGATAGTAATATTTTCTTTCCCTGAGGGAGTCTAGTTTCAATAAAGAGGCAGAAAAACTGTGTAGCTTTCTGGAGTGCCTTCACATAACCTGTGTCTGCCAAGCTGAGGTAGACTTCTGCATATTATTCTGCATTTAGTGTACTCTACAATCAATCTGACCATGTTCATATTTTTATCTAAATAATAGGAGCAGCAGAACAAGACAGGGGGGCTGCCTTTTGCCCAAAACTCAATGTCTTATTTATAGAGATCTATCACTGTTGGAAGCTGTAAGACAATACTGTCTGGCCCACAGTCTTTACACTGTGTTGGGTATTTGAAAAGCTTCACAGGGCCCATATAACTCCCTCTTACTTCTCTGAGACAGAGAGGTGGTAAAGAGGAAATTACCAGTGAGCTGGCATGCGATGTGAATGTAGTTTGTGTCCAATGAAGCAAAAGCATCCCACTTCACATGTTCTGTGGGAGGAACAGATGGTGGCCTTAAGGTTAGTTTTTTATACACCAACAAATCCCCAAGGGTTGCTGGTGATGGGCTTTGTTTTATAGACGTGGTGACACATCATCCCACATGCAAAACTGCGCAGCAGATACAGCGGAGAGACGGTTTACTGCCAGAAATGACCCCAAGATTGTCTGTGCCAGCAAGTCATTATGACCATTAATAGGATTTATTATCAGGTGACCTCCGGCTGCTTTAGTAATTATGACAGGAGTAAAGGAGGAAGTGATGACAAATACAGAGCAACAGTCCATGTTTGGGTAGATGCATCAACAAAAGTCAGATCTCATGCAGGAAGCCACTGTTTTTGTTCCCTGGATGAAAATGACAGTCGTCATTGTTTCTTTTAGCCTTGACTCCTCCACAACCTCAGCTGTGTTGTCATTGTTATAACCACAATGAAGACGGTGTTCTAACCTTAAGGAAGCATTATTCAACAAGAATCACAATGTTTTCTTAAAGTTAGCCTAAACCTTGATTATGGTTGGAGAACAACTGCTGTTTTGGTTAAAAGAAACCAACACTGAAATGTTGAGAGTCATTTTTACTATCACCATCATATCACTTGGTCAATTAAACATAACCACATTTAATTTGTGGTCATACTGCTAAAGCAAGTTAACTTATTAGCTCATTTTTCTCAACTGGCAACCTGAACATATTTATGTTATGTTTCTTTTGTTGATACTGGAAAGTCAAAGAGTCAATCATTTCCACTTAAGAAGCCATAACAGAATAATCCTACCATTTCTGCACTCAGTATTGCTGGTATAGGACAGATTTGTTATTCTCGAGAGGTGAAATCTCAGCAACCGAAGCCCACGGGGTCACCAAATCAATAGGTGTCAATGGATTTTTGCATTGAAACTATACATAGTAAAAATGTTCCTAATTGAAATGCCGAACAGAGGGCAGAGGGTCACAGACAGGGTCACCAGCAGTAGGTGTTATTTATATATGCAAATAAAGGGTCATTCATCTATTTATAATATTTGGTGGTGGAATAAATTGACGAAATAAACAACTGACTCTAACCATATGATATGTTCAGCAGAGCTCATTAAACAAACTCTGTGGCACCTGCTTTTAATCAGTCAATGGAGCTTCAAGGATCAATAGAACGCAGAAATGAAGGGCATCGTTTTTTTTCGTCAATGCTCAATATCATGCCTGACCTGAGATATAAACAACTGTGCAAACACTGAGGCATGCGTGTTGGAGAAATCAGAATAAATTAGCAGATGAAATGTCTCCTACCCATCTAATCAGCAGCTTTGAGAGTATGTTTGTGTATGATGCATCATTCCCACAAGTCTCTCGGTGTCTGATTAATGGCATCCAAGCTGTTGTGCATGATAAACACAGACCAGTCCAAAGTCCCAACCCAATTTTATTCTATGTTACAATAATGGGAAGCAACATCCAGAATTCAAATCCAGTCTTTAGTATGCAGACTGTGAACACTGAATAGTGGAATAGATTTGACCACGTTTAATTCTTTCTGTTACAACACTTGGAACCCGACAGGCTCCAAAATCACCAAGTACACATCAAAGGAGCAGGGAAGGTGGCACAATGTGGCGCTCTCTTACAGACAGCCCAAACTACCTTTGACCCAGTTTTCTTCTACTTGCCAGGACCCACTCTTGCCAGTTTTTTCAAAGGAACATCACAGCAATATGGGCTGACAACAGCCATGACTTAAAAGACAGATGTTGAAGAGATTATCCACAAGAGGCTTCATCATATCCTTTGAATCAGGATTGACTACACCCCTTAAATAGATTAGATTCAGAGTTTTGTCATTAAGCCATGCATTTTTTCCACCTCTCCCTCCATTTCCTTTTTATCTGTTCTCATATATTTGGTCTTTGCAGAGAGCCCTCACTCATGTCTCTCTTCCTCCACTATCTATTATATTATCGCTCTTCTTCACAGACGGTGTTGAAAGTTCAGAACTGTTGAGGCAAACCATAACAATAGTCTGATCTCAAAGGGAAGTGCTAAATTGTCTTTCCTATGAGCTTGGCTGTAATTATTCAGTTCTGCCTTTATTCTTCTGAATTCAAAGTGATGCAACCATATGATGAATGATGATAACATGTCATTATAGTATACCCCCCTAATTATCACCCATGTTGACAAATTATAAAATTGCAACCAATGACTGATATAATATTTAGCATCAATATTTCATTTGCAAGCTGTGATCATGGGAGGGATTTTACTGTAGTCTACATGCTGCTGTCAAATTGCTTCCAATTACTGTTATAAAGCAGTAACAGGAGCACATGTTGGGAAAAGACATTAAATATTCCTTCTCATTATCCATCCCTTTTCAATACATGTGCAACCACAGGGAGAAACTGAGACTAATCATAAATCTTTTCTACATTGTTAGCATCGACTGTACCTGGCACATGGTGGCCGATTCATGTGATATCGAAAATAGCACTCAGCAGCACAAAGCAAAGTAAAACCAATTCACCCACCTTCATGAAAACAGCCCGTGGGTTGCTGGCACATTTTTTTTTACACATTTCCTACAAATAGCTCTGTGTGCAATTTCATGACTTGTGTGTAGGCTGCTGGAGAGCATTTGATTATAAAAACCCTGTGAGGGAAGAGCTGAAACGTTTTAACCCAAACCAACTTCCCATCACTGAGGATACCAACTGAATGTTAAAAATGTCAACCTGCGAGGTGTGAGCGACATTGTCAACCTTGTTATTTTGAGAGAAATAGAGAATGGCACTGCACTGTTTATTTTTCTTCGTGTAGACAGATGACGTGAAAAGCTGGGGGAGATACAGTGGAACATTTGAGAGGCTCAGTATTTTTTTGCGCTGTAATCTTATTTGAGGCTGGTGTTGAATGACGTGGATGTGCCCTTCCCACAGAGCTGCTTCAGTGAGCTTGTGGTTTGGATTTAGCTTTTCTGTTGAAGTGGTCCTCTTCTTCACATTTTTACACACACATGCTCATAAAAAACATACTTGGGAATCCCCTACTTTATTATTTCCTACTGGGTAAACTATTTAAAAGAGAACAAACAATCTTAACAAAACCTATCTAAAAATATACAGCTATAATATTGCGTGAATATGTCTTTCTTGTTTACGCCTCCAAAAGAATATCTAAGAAGCCAGATGCTGTTAAGGGATTATGGTGCTAAAGATTGACACAGTCTTATTTCTTATTGTAAATATGATGCTGGAGCCAAGACATGGTAAACTTCTCTACAGCTTCAAACAGTGACCTTGGACTTTGACCTTTGGCCAATAAAATTTCATGAGTGAATCCAAGATGATGTTTGTGCCAAATTTGAAAAAAATTCTTCCAGATGTTCCTCAGCTACTGCCAATCCAACCTAAACCCACTGTGCTTCTGACCATAAATGTTACTAGTGCGGAAACATGAAAACAGGTTAATGGATAATTAAATGCAAAATGATTTGAATTATAATAACATTTTACAGATTTTGTAATGGGCAGTAAAAATGTTTTAGAGAGCAGCTTATGGTCTCAGTATTTCTAAAATCCCAACTCTGGCTCTGGCTCTGTCATTAAAGTGAGTTATTTTGACAAAACCATCAAAAACTCATCAACATGGTGAATGGAGAGACTCATACGTGTCTGATAGTGGGAGGACATTCTTAATGTAGCAAAGAGAGAGCTGCCAAGCTAGCCGTTGACATTTTTCATTTTCACCCTGTCAGTTCAAGCTTCAAGTGTGTGTGGTGGTTAATTTCCTGGGCACTTTGTGGGCCATGAGCAAACCAGATGATGTGGGGCATTCGGTTGGCAGCTCTCAGAGGAGCTCTCACAACAAAATCAGTATGCCCTTAATGTTGTTTTATCTGAATGGAATGGATAATAAAATGTAAAAATGCATGTGTCTCGTAGATGAGGACTGTATCTGTGTCCATAAAATCACTTCAGTGTAAAGAAATCTATTATTTCTGAGACAGTTTATTCTTCTCTCCGTAGATAATGTGCTCTGTGATGTTCACATCTGTTACTGTGACTTTAAACAACAATATTCAACATTAACAAGCTGAGTTAATGACTGTGTTTGAATAAAAAAAAAAAAAGTTTCTTTAAAAAAGATAATTAGTATGCCTGCTTGCTTTAGTACATATCTGTTTTTTCTCTTGTATTTTCCATGTTACTCCACTTTTGGGAGAATATCCATGTAAATTACAGAAAACCACATCCATTCCCAGCAGCTGTAATAGTTTAGAGGCTCTGTGGGTGCTTGTTCAATTGTCCAGGGGATACATGGGAGTGCTTGAGTGCTCTCATATTGCCTGCTCTCTTAGGTCTGAAGGTCTTTTGAGAGACAGAGCTATAGCTATCCATCTCATGTTGTTTTACGAGTCTCCCATATTGTAACACTACAATTTAATTTCTCCTGTGCCTTCAATCTTATTGGAAACACTTAAACTGTTTTCTTAGAAAGAGTCTTAGATAATAGGATGAGGTCTTAGGCCTTTGTCAGTTTAATGATCGTGTTGCTGTCTGCTTCAGGTGTCAGCTGAGAATACTACTGCAGTTCATCAGTGGGGCTTTTTTAAATGACTAAGCATTATTTTTTTTGGACCCAGTTTAGTAGACGAGACACTGGGGAGGAAACTGGTATGTGATCATTTCTCATTTGAATACGGATATGGCTCAGTGCTTGGTTTTTCATTCAGCCATGTGGAGCCTTTGTGTAAACTGTGATATGTCAGAACTGGAAGACTGATGTGCTTTACAAGCTGTGAGGGCACAGTCACATTGTACCTGTGTCCATTAGAGCTTTTCCTTTTTCTACTAGGACAATATTTGTTTTATAAGAGAGATATTTTGTTAAAAGGCAGTTAACAACACAACTGAACACCTTCCTTGTCACTAATCCAAACACCCTATCAGAGCTGGTTGAGGGCCACATAAAATATAAACGGCAGACTTTTGTAACTGCTGAGATAACTTTGAAACTTGGCTAGGGTTAGGAAAAGAGCACTGAATTGTAGAATATATCAAAGAAAACTGAAGGACACTGCAATTCATGGGTTATAAGCTCCCAAATGGCCAAAAGTGTCAAATATTAAGTGAAGTATTTCCTTATTTCCAAGCTTGGTGTAAAAAGCAGCTACTGTAACTGAATTATTTGTCATATAAATACAAACGGGTTGTGGAAATTCATGCCTACAAGGCTTGGACAGAAATAAAAGTGAATCAGATACAAAGAGCGTTTTACATCTTACACATCTCTCTGATTACAGCGATGTCCTCAGGTAAAACAGTGAGCTTAAACAAACAAACAGCATTTTGAGGTATGCATTTTCCAAGCTGAGCATGACTGGGTTTTCTGCTCTGAGTCTCTAAGCTGCTAAAAGGAAAAAGAAAAACAGCCTAAAATGACGGAGTAAGCCTCTTTCCACATCCCTGTTCTTTGCTCAGCTGAGGTTTGACATAACCTAACAGTGGTTGTCATATAAAGTACAAGACAGGAATGTAATGCAGCACTGACAATGATGTTTATTTTAAAGTGAAAACATGCGGAATCTCTCCTGATTGTCAACAGTGTTGAAATCTAAATGTGTTATGTTGTATCATTTTTTGTGTAATAATTAATTGTTCATGCATTATCATGTACACTCTTTAAACACGTGTGGGATGGATACCAGCCACAGCAACGGGACCATATGGCTGCTTCTCTTCTCTGCGCACATTGGCTGACCTCTAGACCTCATGCAGACGCCTCAGACACAGATGGAAGCTGTCTTTGGTGGAGTGCCTGCTGACGGTTGGCTGTCTGACTATCACACACTGTGTCCTAGAGTGATTACTGGCCACAGTATGAAGCTACTCTGCTTTACCCTTTGTTTTTGTTTCACTCTGACTCACATACCAACACTTGGCTGAAGCCCAGGACTTCCACTCTGCCTTCCTCTGTATTATGTAAGTTCCAGTGAGTGAATTCACAGCACGCCATCTGAGAACCCGTCATGTTTGGCATGCGCAGTCATTCCTTTCTTGTTGTGAAAACAGATCCTGCCATGATCAGAACTCATGCTGCTGACCTTTAAACCCCAGTGAGGAGGCTTGAGCTGCAGTGCTGTAACAAACCTTTATGTTTTCACTGCTCAACGGCTCAAGGTTCATTGTATGTTTCATAGGGAACAATGGGATGAGGTTAGGGTTAGGGTAACTGTGGTCTTGCACCAGAATATTCAGTCATAAGCAGGAAACAGCATTTCATAGACCTCTTAGAAAGCTGCAGGTATTTTTTCCCCCTAAAAAGCTGATCAATAAATGTAAATCACCATCAAAGGGTACCCAGTCTATAGATTTCCCATTAGCTTGGAAGATGAGGTTGGCCTCGGGTTAAAAGTGGAAGCCTTTGAAACCTTATCCACAAAGGTATATTTAGAATTAGAGGTGTCTGTTTTGTATCACAGATATGTCTCTGTCGGGGTTGTGTATTAAATTAAAGTCTGTGTGGGGACAGGAAGAAAAAAATTAGGCTTTGTGTTACGTGTTTCCGCAACTTAAGTCAATCTCTGTTGACTCATTCATTTATCTCTTAAAGCTATGGTCAATGCTGCCATTTTCAGCAGCTTTATCTGTATCATTTCTCTGTTGACAGTGGCAGTTCACTGCCTCACCTCTTATCAAAACAATGGACGAGTGAGCAAGGTCCATTCCTATTTGAATAGGAGAGAAGAAAAGCGCCTTCACATAGAGAATAAGTGGCATTTCAAGTCACCTCTGCTCTACCTGACTTCAGTGGGACTGTCCCACACATGGCTATGGCTGCATGCAGGCTATTTATATCTGTGTCTGTTGTCTGATGTCTGTGTCTGTTGTCTGTCCTCTGATGCAGCATTAGGAATTTAAAAGAATTTCAGAAAAGCAAAGACAACGAACCTGCATGGAGCAAAAAATCTACAGCTATTTTAGGCCCGTGCATTATTAGTGTTATTTAAAGCTCGACGCAAGAGAGAGAGAAAAGAGGGAGCACCCGCCTGCGTAGGAGCTTGCAATCGTGGGCGCTTCTCTCTGCAAGACAGTTTCTCATTTGCTTTGTCAAAATGAAATTTAAAAAATATCAAAGCCATAGGCTGGTGAAGATAAAGCGCCCTCTTGAATGAATCGGAGAGAGCTGTGGGGAAGGATGCTGCTCTCAGCAGGAGCAGGTGTACTCAGCCAAGTGGAGGCGCAAGGCACAAAGCAGGAGCGACGCACAACATCCTCCAGACTACAACACCTGCTTCAAAGGAAACCCCCTCTCATCATCCACAGATGGGCTGATGCTTCTTCCCTTTAAAAAAAAAACACAAACCAACAACTGCAATTTCCTCGCAACTTCGACGCGATAACCAACGAGAATGTGGACACCGTGCAGCTGATGGAGGCGCAGCTCACTTGGAAAACAACCCTACTGTAGTGACAAAAAAATCAAGGAGAGCTCTGTTGGTTTCTCATAGAGTTGCTTCACTGAGATCAGTCTTGTTCTCATCAACAATAGAATCATCTGCAAGAATGACCGGAGATCTTGTGTCAGCTGAGTCTCTCTACATCGGGATGGAGGTGGTGATCGCAGTCGCGTCTGTCATCGGGAATGTGATGGTGGTTTGGGCAGTGAAAATTAATAAATCGTTACGAGATACCACGTTTTGTTTCATCGTCTCCCTGGCTCTGGCGGATATTGCAGTAGGAGCTCTCGTCATCCCTTTGGCTATTACAATCAGCATCGGACTTCAAACTCACTTTTACAGCTGCCTGCTCGTGGCGTGCACGGTGCTGGTGCTGACGCAAAGTTCAATCCTTGCCCTCCTGGCTATAGCGATTGACCGCTATCTCAGGGTCAAGATCCCGACCAGGTAATGAGGTTTTCACAGCTCATGTAAGAAAACGAGAGGAGTTTCACCTCTACTCAGTGAGGTGATGGTGGTGGTGATGATTATGAGGAAAACCACTTCACACATTAAGTGCAGTGCCCCTATGCGTTGATTCCTCTTTATGTTTAAATAGATGTGACTCAAATTTAGGCTTGAGTTAGTCCCTCTAATATGTATGGAGTAGTACAGTGACAGGATGAGTACATGTGAAGAGTACACACGAGGGTGGGGTTGTATACAGGAGCATGTCTTTTTGTGTTTCAGCACAAAAGAGGTCTGGTTTGCTGTCAGCTGTGTTCACTCAGTCTCCCCTCTTTGGATTTGATGGACCACCAGAGGTTTATCGTACCAGGCTGAGACAAAAGGCTGAGTATTGGTGCTAGAAGGCTGAGGAGATAAGCTATGTAGAGGAGGGGAGTTTATTGTCTCAGAAAATTGTCAGTGATAGCCTCAGACTTTAATCTCCTTTCTAACACAACAGTGAGTCTTCCAGGCGTATGATAGCATTCTGTCACATATTTTAGCTTTTAAGTTCTCAGTTTTATTTTGTATTAAACCACCTAAGGTTAGTGTAATTATAAGGACATCAGCAAAGCTTTTCTCGTGTTATTGTAATTATAAATTCACTCATTAGGCTGTGAAGTGCTGATATCTTTTTCCCCCACTCTCCTGGTTAGATCAGTAGCTGATCTCTTCAGACTCTAACAATCTTCTTGCTGCGCTACAGACCTAATGTAATATATACAATCAATACTAATCTAACACATGTGACCTGTGACAGCAAGGCAAAATTGCAGTGTAGCTTCAGGCAAAGGTTAGGTTATTATAATGTTAATGTTTTTTTTTTTTTTTGCAATTATGTCACCAGATACTGCAAATATCTACCATTTGTAATCCAAGAGGAATCAATTGCTATACAACACAATTACCAACTAGTCAAGTAACCTCATTCATTTCTGCCTGAAGCTAAAAAAGAGTAACTCTGTGTCATTTCTTGATCACATGACAGTAGTGATAATATTTTACAATCACTGCGTCTTTTACTTTTCCCTTACCTCCGACTTCTTATCCATGAAACACTACAAACAAAAAAGCCAAAGCATGCCAGGTACTGCAGCGTTCTATCCACTATACTGCTGTAATAAGTTAGCAGGAAATATTGAGCCAATTTAAGGGACTATAATTCAGTTTTGCCCTGAACAAAAGAAGCATGAGGAGCAGCAGTGCTGCAAAGGGCAGGGTTTCCTGATAAGGATTTGCAGGGGTTTGCGGTCTTGTGAAGCGAAAATATATGCAGCAAAGAGTTGTGAGGTGTTGTGAATCACATGTTTTGTCAGCCCAAGGACAGTACTAAAATGAGAAATGAAGTTTCACAAAAGAGAGATAAGTATGCAAGCCCTGGCAGTGCAGTGACAGAAAGTGCTGACATAGTGCTGTGTTGTTTGCTCCTGCAGGTACAAGCAGGTGGTGACCCCTCGGCGAGCAGGGCTGGCGGTGGTGATATGTTGGACGGTGGCTTTCATTGTGGGACTCACACCGATGTTTGGCTGGAACAACCTGAGGCGCCTGCAGCACAACGGTTCCATCAGCTCTGACCTTATTATCACCTGCCAATTTGAAAACGTCATCAGCATGGACTATATGGTATATTTCAACTTTTTCGGCTGGGTGCTGCCTCCGTTGCTTCTCATGTTGATCATTTACGCAGAAATCTTCTACATGATCCACAAGCAACTTAACAACAAGAAGTTCACCACCAGTCACACAGACCCCAACAAGTACTACAACAAGGAGCTGAACCTCGCCAAATCTCTAGCTCTGGTCCTTTTTCTCTTTGCTGTCAGCTGGCTTCCCCTTCACATCATCAATTGCATCACACTCTTCTGTCCTGAGTGCCAGAAGCCCATAGTCCTCCTCTATATCGCCATCTTGCTCACCCATGGCAACTCTGCTGTCAACCCAATTGTCTATGCTTTCCGCATTAAGAAGTTCCGCACAGCCTTCCAGAAAATCTTGCAGCAGTACTTCTGCTGCAAAGACACACCAGCTCTGGAGATTCAGCCCAGCGACAGGAAAGAACTGCCCAACCCTGAGCTACAGCAAGAGACTCCATTGCAAGCTCTTCCCAAGGAAACTCTTCAGTCTGATCCTCATCCACAACAGCAGCAGCAGCCTCTACCTGAGCAGCAGCAGAACCAGAGCATTGAAGCACTGCAGCAACCTAAAGAACATCCACCCTTACTGATACAGAATGCAGTATAAGCCAAGGGCAGGAGCTGATTGCTGGCTGGGGCAGTAATGATCAGTACACAGGCATTGGCTCACTCCTCATTTGAATGTAGTCAAATGAGGAGTATGAAGTGCTACAGTGCTGTAGTGACTAAAGCAATTTGGATAATAGATACTGGAAGATCAATTATCTTAACTCAGGAGGAGTGGACCTGCTTTGGTCTCTAAAGAATGAAAAGGCAAAATGGGGTATTTATAAAGTTGCAATAATGGAAATAACTGTGTTCATCTTTGTAACAGACTGAGGACTTTAAGCTTAAACCGTTTTGTTCATTATGGTGAAGCAGTTGGCGTGACATTACAAAGTGTGCAATATATGTTATTGTGGTTGGTTAGAATCAGATTATCAAATGTTAGAACTTTCTATAGAATGAACATTTATAACATTCAATAGATCAGGTTCATCTTACTCCTGTAATAATGTGTGTATGTTTAAACTGACAGTGGATGAAGAATATGAATGTAACAATAGTGTAAATAAGAGACTAAAGCAGCGCAGCTGTGAATGCTCATCTCTTCTTCAGGGTTTTAATTGCACAAAAGTGGCAGTACAATTAGCTCTGCTGGAGAGTTTTTGTTGCAGCAAAAGGTGTGTGTGTGTGTGTGTGTGTGTGTGTGTGTGTGTGTGTGTGTGTGTGTGTGCTGATAGAAGGGTTTTGTAATCCTTTAACTCTTCCCCACTGGAGCTGTGTCCCTGCAGCAGCACTGATCCATTATAAAGGAGATGGACAGGGATAAAGACACAAGCAGCTGGAGGCAATGGGATGTTTTAACCTTTTAGAAGCAGCATGCATAAGACTCATGTGCCTAGCACGAAAGCAAGCCACTGGTGAGGAAGACAAGATGCACTTAAAGCTTGTGTTATTTCCTGCCTCCATGCCAGCTGGTAGTGAGAGTGGGGTTTGTTTGTTTTTTCTACATGGGCTGCTAATAACCTCATCACAAATCAGTGTATGACTAGAGACAGTGGCCTCCAGAGTTTTATTCAGTGTATGAAATAGGGGCGACTGGACTAGGTAAGAAAACATTTTTCATGCTGCTGCATCTGCTGAGCGTCAATAGATTAGTGTTTTTAATGAATTATGTTTAGAGCCACTGGCATAAAACAGTGTATGAAAATGATAAGTCATTTAGTTTTGTCTCTTGTGAAGACTTAGAACTTTGGTCAAGACAGTTCACTCATGTTCTAAGTTGGTGACAATCTTGAATGTCTGTCTGCATTGACCAACATCTTGCAGCGAACATTTTCATGGTCATATTGTATTTGATGGTGTGGGTCAGTGTGGCTGAAATGACAGTGTCAACAGAAATTAATAAATAGACTGGGTGGACTGTATATAATTCACATTCAAGGGGAAAAAGTGGAGAAACAAATGTATGATAATTCTGTGCTTTCTATAACTAATGCTATTTATAGGTTTGGTTTACAGGTTTGATTTGAATAGAATCAATCAGTGAAATATACATGTGATATAATGTTATTTCCTCACTTGATCAATAAGTCAAATGTGACTACTGAGCACAAAGTCCACCCCTGTCTCCCAGAAATTATGTTTACATACCAGTAATTTGGAATTAACAGCAAATATTTTTTGAAGGAAAACAAGTATTTCTGACAAAATATCAGACCTGGTACTACAATAACTGCTCATAGTGACAACAACAACTTAATAAGTTGGTTATAGGTGCTCACACCACTTTCATAAAGGTTAGAGAAAGACAGAAAAAGTCTGCAGTAACTGTCACTATGACTTTCATTACATGTTTCTTTTTGTTTACCACCAAACACAGGTATTATTCCTGGTTTTGTCTAAACATAGCCATAGATAGAGATTCCTGGTATCTGGGATCAATGTCACCAGCTGCCCTGACCATCACGCTGCTCTAAAAAAATGTTGCTTCTGTAATTCTCACTAGAATAGAACTGGATATTGGCAACAATTTTGCTAATATTTAGATATAATTTCTAGAAGACAGGGCTGCACAGCCATGTACAAATCCTGGTGCACTCATATTAAAGTGATTATAATTGCAATTTTTTTGTTAAAAATGCATCACGTGACTGTTTATTATGTGAAATTTGTAAAAAGAATCAAGGAATTTGCTTTAAAAGCTGTGGACAGAGAGGGTGTATGATATGCAATTGATCCATGGATGCAGTAACGACATGTGTGCCTTAATCAGCAGGCTGGGTTGCCCTCCATCTTGCAATATTTGGTTCAGTATCACCTGCCTCACACTCGTTTGCAACAAACCATTGCTGCTATTTCATATTAATCAATTAGCCAGAGATAGGTAGACTAAAACAGAGCTAAAAAAAAGAGTGAATTTTATCAAATGGCCAAAAACAACCCCAAATCAATGCCAGAGTTGCTCATATCTGCTATTTGTTGACATTTTTGCCATATTAACTCAAAACATGATCATGTTTCCTGTTGAGTTAACAGTGAAAAAAAAAAATAGGAAAGAAATTGCAGGACTGAAGACAGGTAATACCCTGTCAATTTGTTCATTCTTCATATAGAAATAGAACCTCCTCTGAGCAAACTGAGGATACACTTATAAACCAGCCTGTCAACAAGTCAGCACTTCCTCATTTATAATTATTCCTCAGCCATTAACACTTGAAACTGTCGAGATCAGCAGGTCTCAGCAGTCAACAGTCAAAATTGTGTGTCTCCTAGATAACAGGGTTGGCACAGCTCTGACAACCATTTCTCTCCTCTCTTTGTGAATTCTTTTGATATCTGGCTATGTCTGATGTTCCTGGAAGGACCATGTAATCCATGCACAGCCTGTTCATTCTGGCTGTGTTTGTGAGGTCTCTGTCACTTAAGCTGTCAACAGATTCATGCCAGTCATCTTTTTTTTCAGATATAACTTGTCCAGGATGCATACAGCAAAAAATACTCTGAACAGTGTACAGTTTAAAACGTGACATTGTCGTACAAGAGAGTTACACAAATCAATAGTCTGGTTCAATTGGAGGAATGTTTTACATATGGTATATCACTAATGGTTCAGCATGTGATGCTATTCTTATCGTGCTGGCTTGGTTTCCTGGACAGAGATACTGAGGGTGTGAGTGAATATCAATTGGAGGGAGACTTTGGATCAGAATTACAAATAAGAGGAAAGGAAACACCAGAGCTGTGTATCTTTGATAGGACAGCAGAGGTGACCTCTCACTGCAGTGACCTGCTGTCCTTGGGGCGAATGTGGCTGTTAACTGCAGATCCTGGGGGGGGGGTGGAGAAGGACCTATCTTTACACCACTTCATATTCACATTCTGCAGTGAAAACAACTGAGGCTCAGGGTGAAACAACCTCTGACTCTAAAGCAAAGATGGTGTAATACACTGGTACACATTTGCAAGTGAAATTCACAGGAGTTGTGTATCTTAGCAGTGTGTCTGAAATGATGATACTTGGATAATAGAGTATTATAATAAGAACATTGCAAATAACCTCCACATCTCTCACATTTCCTTGTGCGCGCTTTGGAGAACTGTACCTATAAAGATCAATATTTCTTCCGGACGGTTTGTTTCGCCCATCTTTCAGGGTCAATATCTTGTTCTGTAGCCCACATTAGCACAAGCTCTAACTGACACAGACTCTTCAGTTCCCCAATGACTATCTGTACCTTCATGAGGGAAAGCTGATGGGAAAATGCGTGGTATGATATTTATGTCCCAGTGAAGGGCTTTTTTCATTAAAAATGGAAGAGCAGTTTGCTCTACCTGCTCTCTGATCAAGCGTCATGAACATCATGAATAAGCCAGAGGGTTGTAACCTCAGTGCTGCCGCACAACAGGAAACAGGCCTTCATGTCAAAACATGTTATACCATCACAACATCTGTCTCAGAGAACAACTGTAACATGGTTTGAACTCAGACCTTTGAAGGATGAAAGGAAGATAATGCCTTCATAAGACAACACTGCGATCATGTCACTTAGAGGTAGAATATGCTGTTATTATACAACGACACACAGCGATATCCACCATCATATACAAAAGCAAGCAGTTGTAAAAACAAGGCCACAAATCATGCTGAAAGAGCATCGCTGTCAGATTTATTTGTGTTATGGTACAGCAGCATGAGCAAATCAATTTTGAGTGGGTGATGCAGCTAATAAAGGGATGCATCCAGAAATGATGAGTGTAAAAATTAGAAAATTTAAATAAAAGTGGATACATATTTACATCAGATGTAAAAATCTGTATCCAGTTAAACATAACAGGCTGTTTAATGTTTAATATAAACAGTTACAATAAAGCGCACAAACAACTTCCATCGTCTTTAGCTGTGAATTTGACCAAAAGGTGATGGAAAACTGTGCAGTCAATTGTCCCTTTAAGGCAGCTCCTCACAGTGTGTGTGTGAAACCTCGTCAATAAAACAGCATTAGGCTGCTGAAAATAAAACAAATTTGTTTCCTCTAACAATCAATTATTCACCAAACAGGCTTATAAAATTAGAACAACATCAATATTTTATCTTTTTTTTTTCTTTTTTCTTTTTTTTTTTTTTTTTTAGCAAATCTGTGCCACAGGAGTTTTTTTTTTTTTTAAAGCACAGCTTTAAAGCAAATTTATACTGAAGAAAATATTGCCTCCTATGCAAACTCCAACTGAAAGAAGTAGGATGTAATAAATGGTTCACAGAATTCCTTTCAAAAGGATTTTTTACAAATTAGATCAAACAGTGATGGCTTATTTCTGCTTTGTTAGCAGAAAAAAAATAATCCTTTTAGTAAATGAGAGACTTTCAGTGTGACAGTTAAGGCTTGATGCAGCATTTTCTTCCTGACACCAATTCCCTCATTCAGAGCTCCATTTCTAACTCTGGTGGCCTCATTGTCTGTTGTTGTGAACAGTGTGCCACCTGCTGGTAGAGATTATTTTTGGTGTTATGTTTGATTAAAACTGAGAAATACAGAGAGGGGAACTGGCACTGTTGATCTGGCACTTTGATTACACATCTGTTTCCTTTATTAAGATTCTTTCATGGGCTTTGTCGAGCAGCTCAGTGTAATATCAACTAAACCAAACTAAACTAAAGTAGTGTTGTTCAGCATGTTGTTGCTCAAGATTCAAGAATTATAATCATCATCATCTTACATTGTTTTTCAGTATGTAAGACCACATGCCTGAATTTGATGTTTTTTCCAGTTCAGCAGAGCAAAAACTTAAACAAGAATTTGCACTAAAAAAAGGTTTTTTTTTTTTTTTTTTTAAAAAAGAATTTACAAGATAGTTTATCATTTATTTTCATCAAAAACAACATTTTTTCCAGTCATCATAGATTTTGTGAGCATGAAATGTTATTTTGTCATTGGTTATCTGACAAAGATCCCACAAGAATGATCCAGAAAATGTTCCCACATCCAGAGAAGATCACCCACACGCTGTCACTGTGCCCAAAATATTGTTTGTTGTCAAGGGACCCACTTTTGACCTTCAGTATGACATACCTACAGGAGAAAAAGACTGTGAAATCAGTTTGAGTTTTAAGTGTTGCTTTGCTCTTCTATTGTTTTTAGCAAGCAGTTCGCGATAAAAATGTTAAGTTGTGCTTGAGATACACTGCTGTCCAACGGCAGTGACACAGGCTGTATCACCAACAGATGTAAAACCACTAACGGTAATGTCAGGGTTCAAGTTGTTTTGCTGCATTACTGGAAAATTACACAGTTTGTGCGTAACAATCTAAGTTTTTATCCTGGAGGCAAATGTTGCATTTATTTTAGGCCACGTGAGTTCAAACCTCGGTAATCCCACATGCGGTAACACTGAGCTCAAACCCCAGCAAATACACATCAAAAGGAGGGATATTTGCCTGCCTCAACAAGTCTGAGGCAAAGTGTGCAGAGGCAGCTGAAATGGTGAGCCTGACTCACTTCCTGGCTGCTATCAGCTTCTTGTCCTTTATCAAAACGGGGAAATTCCCAACCTCTTCCCATTTCCTTCACAGTGGTTTTAAAAACCTGTTGAATGTACTTTACTGCACACAACCCCCCATGTTTTACACTTTGTTTGGATGGCAGCATAGGCAGCGTTATCTGTAACACAGCACTTTTTTTGTTTTGGTTTACAGGCCCTCTGCTCCTCAAGGCAGATTTTGAAAACAACTCTTTAAAAAGGTTATGGAGGCGTTGCTCCATATGCAGTTAAATAAGCAATAATAATATTCAGTGCAATCAGAGCTCACGTCGTGGCCCAGGGAGTGACACCCTGTGGCTGTGATTTGGATGGCACAGGATGGAACGCCCATAAAGGCCACTGCTTCTGACTGGCAGTAATTAGCTTTTAACAGTGGTGGTGAAGATGGCTGTCCATAAAGTCAGCACAACTCCGCCTGCCTGGACTTGTTCTGTACTGGTAGCCCACGCCTTTGCAGACGTACTCTGCCCTCACATATGGCTCTTGGCCAAACCCGCCTGCTGCTTTTTACTGATATTATGTAATTACATGAACACATACAAATTGTCTACGGTATCACATAAAATTTATACCTCCCTTGGGCGGCCTGGTGGCCTAGGGGTTAAGGCGCCAATGATGAACCACAGTGTCCCTGGTTCGCTTCCGACTGGGAACCCCTAATGCATGTCATTCCCCATCTCTCACTCCCCTTGTTTCCTGTCATATCTCCGCTGTCACTATATAATGAACAACATAAAAACAAGCATAAATAAATTCATATATCTGCCTCTAATTCTGTCTTGATGAATTCCCATCTTCACACAGGTGGCTCGTGTACGCAACAAGATGATGTTGACATGTTCTCAAAGCCACAAATTACTCAAGAAAACGTCAAAAATGTTATAAAATATGTATATATTTTTACCAGGTCATTGCAAAACAGTTGACACGCATCCCTGCATCCCTTGGTTAAATGACTCTCTGTCATATCCTGTCTCAATCATCAGTTTGTGTCCCAATCCCGTAGACTACCTCAATGTAGGCAGAGGGAGTGTGCATTTTTGGTCTGTGGTTGTCACCAAGAAAATCATTTCAAGTGTAGCAGTGAGAAAGAAAGCAGTGATAAGCAGAACTAGTTGGCATGTGTTTTTAAATAGCTTTGATCAAGTTTGCTTTGATCCTTGACAGTGGTACTGGTACTTTATTTCCCCATATCTGATTGAGAAAAGTCATCAGTGGCAAATGTGTAACAGATGGAGTCTAAGGATTGACTCCAGGTTTCAGGAGTATGTCTGTGGAGGTTCTTAGTCATCCATGATCCATGTCATGATAATATGTATGTGCTGAGGTATGCGACTGGTCTTGAAATCCTTGAGGATATTTCACCTCGCATCCCAAAAGATTCTTCAAGTTTGTCTGACAAGCGAAGGACATGCGCTAAACAAATCCTAAGGGAGTTGGTTAAGGGTCATTGACCCTCTCAGCTACGCTGTGTTCATCAGGGTCACTGGAGGTGGAGGTGTGAAGATGTGTTAGCAATCTAGAGAGTTATTGTGTTGATGTGTGGCTCATTCAGACATTGTTGTCACATAAGACATGATGTAGATGTGTGTTCAGCTATCAAAGAAGTGTGTCCAGGATGGCATCATAGGTGGATGTTAAGTGGTATCTCAAACCACTTCCTCTCAGTTCAGCAGTGGTTGTTCTAGGTTGACAATGGCTTCTTTCACTCCTCTTTCAAACCTTTGGTCTGGTGTTGGAGAAATTGTATATACAGTTATTCTACTCTTTTCTATATTCTTACATTAATATCATAAACTGTTACTGGTGCATATTGTATGTGTGTGTGTGTGTTTTAACTATGATTGCAGGCAAAGGAGAACAAGATGCTCTCTCAGCAACAACCTTGACCGTGCCCGGATAAAGATGTAACTGACTAAATATATCAGCAACGGATATGAGCTTGGGAGTCGAGCCTCCCTTGTAGATAGCATATGAAAGAATTAACAGTCACTCTTTGAATACAAAGTTTGTTTTTAAATACCAGGTCTCAACTGAAATAGCTAATCACCCCCTTTCCCTGTAGCAGTTGAGACCTCATGTAACCAGGGCGTTCCTAAATAAAAGGCAAGGGGAGCAGAGACTGCCTCAGAGTGAGTTTGGAGTATTGTAACTGAGCAATCTCTGATCACTCTCCTTGCAAGTAAAACTTTAACAATTCTCTGTGTCTTCTTTGTGTGCAGATTTACTACAAGTGTTGGGGATCTAAACCTAACATCTGGACAAAATGTAAACATTACAGTCCAGAAATTGTCCATTGTCCTTGAGGTGAAGGACAAAAGGACACTCTGACCTGAGGAACTGGCTCTTCTGTGTTGAAACATACATTTGTGTTTCAAGAGTATTATACTATAGACTAACTGCATTTACACTTTGTTGTACGCATATATCTAATTTTGTCACACTATGTTAAGTCGTTTTAGAATGACCTAAAGTAAGCAAGTATTTTATGATTTATGTTCATTCATTTCTGACAGAAGTAGCATAGGATTACACATCGTTATGAGGTTACTGTCTGCCCTTTCACCCTCTAAAAATGCTAGAATATGTCTGAAAAAGTGATATAATTTCCTTTTGTAGCTGCAAAATGTTCTTGTTTTGTTTTGTTTTTTTAATCCGTCTGTTTGTCTCATTATCTTTTCATAAATTTATTTGATTGTTAATCCAAAATTACTGTGGGAACAAGGGTTGACGCAGTAAGCAAGAGTTACTCACCAAATTGTTTGCTGAAGAAGAAGTAACTCTCCTGTCTGCTTTTCCAGGGAAACATGAGTCAAATCTGTGGCCTTTTGTGCTCCTACAGTCCCATTCAGATGACTGTACACAACTTTACAACAACTGTCTTCAGCTTGTTCGTGGAATTATTTCTGTCTAACTTATCATGCAGACTTATGACTCATTACAGACAAGCTACTATATGATTGACATTTGAGGGCTTGGAGAGCATACCGTGGTTTCCGCCCTGGCGATTGCCTGTTTTGATCAGTTTTGTTTTGGTTGTGTCATTTGTTTTGCTCGGTGTGCTCTAAGGATCTGTGTCCACAAGCATGCATAGTGTCTTGACTAATTAGAAAGGATTAGAAATATATCGGAGACGACATGTTAGACATGTTCATTACTGTTTTGGTTTCATTGTTGTCGTTATAATGAAGTGAACAACATAGAATGGTCAAAAATAAAATAATGGAAACATAGATGCAAACTTACTGGAAGGACAAAATAAACTACTGTGAGAGTTTAGTGGGGTATAAAAACAAATCCTTTCCCAAAATAACTGCAAGACACAGCAGATTCAGCAGGGCTGGGTAAAGTACCTGGTGATGGGGTAACATTTCCTCCACATCAAACACAGTGACAGTCCGACGTGTTGCACAGTCTCTGTGTCCCGCCGCAAACTCCTCAAACCAGTCGTCATAAAACACAACACAGCTGAGCAAGGAAGCTGGCCGAGGAACCACATCAACCGAGGCAGAATGGAGGTAATTTCTGCATTTATAACTGCCTGCTAGAAACATACCATAAGACGTAAACAGTTTGTTTTAACAAGGCAGTTTGAAACTAAACAGGGCATGTCGCAATTAAGAGCAAAGTTGCCAAAATTTGCACGCTGCTGAAGTGTAAACACAGAAAAATATAGACCAGCTACAGAAAATCAAGTCATGAAAGCTTCTACCTCATATGTAAATCTCCACACAAAATCAGGGTTTTCTGACCTTAAAAAAAACAACATTCAGACTCTGTCTATGACACGCAGTAGTGTTTTGTAGGAATCTCTCTGTCACTGTGTTTTGGCAGCTGCAGGAAGAATTGCAACTTTTCAGTATTACACATCCATGTTGTTACATGGTTAACCTAATCATGAAAAATCCCACCTACGTAAGCAGTGAGGGTCTTGTTGCTCTACTATGATATTATCCAGTTCTTTGATGACGTAGTTGGCCACCTCATCCACTTGCATGCCGTGTGCCAACAGCCTGTGCAGTGATTGAGGCACATTTGGGAAAATGCCACACAAAAATGTGTATTTTTTCAAGGCTCTGTGCCAGACGTCTTTTTGAGAGCAAAGTGGCGAAACCAAATGAAATGTGACATTTGTTAAAATACATGGAGCCGTATTCATTAAGGCTTTGACGCCATGTAAAATCAGTGGCAGATGTTTTCAAAAGAAGCCTTGGGATCTGCTGAGAAGACACACATAAACAGAAATAACATTACAGGAACGACAGCTCGTGTTCAGCATTCTGTCTAAAGCCAAATTGACCTGCTTTACTTTGAATGATACACACAAATATATGTAGTAAATGAATGTGTAAAATGTAGCTACACTGTAGCTGATTTCAGTGCATATAGACACTTAAAACCTAAAGTAGGTATTAAATGTCTGTATGCACTGAAATCAAAGGCTCTTCTACAGTTTATGGGGGATTATATTTACTCTTTTCATTTGAACGGTGTACTGGGTTTGCCATCAAGACTAAGTTGAGAGTCAGCAAAAGGAAAAAAGAATGATAAAATGAAATAAATTAAAATTTGAATCTTAAAAATCTCACTGTCAAAAGCTGTTTGTGTTATCAGGACTGGGAACATACACTTTTAAAATATTACAGCGCTTGTATAGATACACTGCTCTAACTATGCAAAAGATACGTACATATCGCCACAGCAACTCCAGTAGCTCTCATCATAGATTTCTGTGGAGAAATAATATTTGAACAAAAACAACAAGAATGTATGACAACAAGTAAAATGTGATAAAAGTTAACCATAAATGAGGAAACAACATTGAGCTATCGGGAAGGATGTCACCACACATTGCAAATCGCAGGTCCAAGACTTCACATCAACACTTCCCACACTATTCTTTTTTTTAAGAAATTTACAGTTACTCTGGTAAATTCCATTACCATAAGCGGCAAGTGAATAGAGGATGTGCATACAAAATGTGTCAGATGTTTACTTAATCTACAAATTAATTAAGTCTGTCTCAGTTGCAACCACTTAAATTGGAAGAAAAACAATACTACAGGGGAAAATTTAGGCAGGAAATACTTTGTCTATGTTACTACAGGGGCTTTTGACTTTGTATATCAGTTAAAAAGAGTTGTTTATTTTCCGTCTGGAAATGCAGTTGAGCAACTAAGCAAGCTCCTCATGGAGTTCTGGTTGTTGACATGGGAATGCAGAGATTTATGATATGCTGGCTGAGACACATCCTTGTCCACAACACCTTGATATTCATGTTTCAAAAACATCAACATATAACCTGAATCCACACACCGCCGCACGTAGTTGACTCATTCAAGATAACAGATTAGCTTGCCCAAAAGCTGTGCTTCAGAATAAAAAGATGTTTGTGTTTTTATTTTGTTTTTGTTTTTTTGTTTGTTTGTTTGTTTGTTTTTTTGTTCAGATATTTCACAAATTGTTATGTTGCAGAGATGTTTGTGAGAAACAAGAAGTAACATCATCTACGAAGGAAAAGTACAGACATATTTCATTAGACATGACCAAATGAATGAGGCATGATGTTATTGCTAATGATTTGAGTCATTGTGGTTATTAGGCTATTGGCGACATCAGGCTATTTGCAACACTGCATTGTGTGAGCGCAGTGATGATGAAGTAGGTAATTCCCAAAATCTGGGCCAACAGCAATGCTGTAATAAACCTCTGCAAAGAATCAGATCTGCAATTGGACATTTAAATGCAATTAAAAGTTTAGCATCTTTGAAAAGAAAGAAGAAACTGTCAGAATCTTCTTTTGGCTCGGCTCAGTGTGACATTTTATTCAGAATCCCACTTTAGATAAAGAGGAAATCTCTATTTATGAAAAAAACAGGAACCAAACTTTTTTTTTTTTTTTTTACATATCACTACTTTGAGCATAGAAATAACAGAAGTGTCTGGATGGGTCCCATGATAAATGTGTTATACTTAGTTAGAAACACAACAACACTTTATGACTTAAAGGTTGAACAATGCCAATGCACACTGAACATCTCAACATTTTATTTAACTCAAACCCTCTCTTTAGGTTACTACCTGAACCTTTTTATGACAGTTTGTATCATGTGAAGTAGTAACTATAGCTTGTTGAGTTATTTGTTTAAGAATTCATGTTGGTTTTTAGCCTCTATTGTTTTATTAACATTAGATAAATGCAACCATAATAATTTGCCATAATTGGTCTTATCCAGCTCTACCATTGTTCACCCAATACCACACCTTTCCAACTTGAAATATGTCCAAAAACGAAAAATTAGTCATTGGCTCATTAGTTGTTAGGTAAAGCTAAATGTAGATATTTTGGAAATCCCCTGTGCCCATTCAGCTAGACGTGCTGTTAAGATGTTTAGTGGGAGGTTTGAGGTTGTTAGTAGGCGGGAACTTGGTTGAGTGAGTAAGAAGTTGCCCTGCATAAATACAAGGTCTAAACCCCCAACCTAGGGCACAAAGCAGAGAGATAACAAGAGCCACCAGTCAAAACAAAGAAGCAAGCAAACACTGAAGGAGACTGTTGATCTTCAGGGGAGAAGCTTTTTCATTTCTTTTGTCTAACTGAGTGCTTGTTCACTGCACGGCTTTTTTGGTTACATTTTTAGCAGATTCATAGATCTCATCATGAGATGCTATTCTTTAGTTGTGTGTTTAGTTTTGGGGATTTGTGTACAGGATGGATGGAGCTTCCCTCGCAGGTCCATCAATGTTATCTTCCCAGGAGACATCATCAAAAACATGACTGATATGGAGCTGACAGAAGTGAGTAGCAGATGGTTTATTTTGTCTTCATCAATTCTGAAGTGAATGCAATTAAGCTGTGCAGGGAATAATTAAAAAGAAAACACATTTTCTTCTAAATTTGAAACGTGATAGTCTTACAGTGTCACAAAAATACAGACAGAATTTAATTTTGTTTTCCAAACAAAAGTTTACATCAGGACCTGCTCTACCCTGCTTCTCGCAGGAAATTATCATCAACCTAGACTGATGTGATTTGTCATGTTTTCCTCCAGGCTTATCTGAAGAGGTATGGCTACTTGAACACAGAGCTTCGCAGTGGCTTCCAGTCTTTGGTGTCCACCTCCAAAGCTTTGAAGAGGTTGCAGAATCAGCTGGGGTTGGAGGAGACTGGAGAGATGGACGAAGCCACCCTGGATGCCATGAGACGGCCTCGCTGTGGGGTTCCTGATGTGGGCAACTACAAAACGTTTGACGGAGACCTCAAATGGCACCATAACGACGTCACTTACAGGTGAGTAGAAAGAAAGAATGTACAGTAGAGTGGATGACATTATAATGCAGCATAGAGAACATGTAGAGAGTGTTAGAAGTCTCTGACAGAGATTTATCACCAAGTATGATCACTGACATTGTCACATGAAAGTCTGAATGCAGTGTCAATCTGCTTTTCTCTGCAGGACCTTAAACTATTCTCCAGACATGGACAGTTCCCTGATTGATGATGCCTTTGCCAGAGCCTTCAAGGTGTGGAGTGATGTGACCCCACTGACTTTTACCCGGCTCTATGAGGGAACAGCTGACATCATGATATCGTTTGGCAAAGCTGGTATGTGATTGTGACAAGGTCATTTCATCAATTCGTTATATACTGATACTGTCATATAGTTAAATTGCAACTTTACAATCAAAGATTGATGTGTAATTTTAATTTTTAATTTATTCAGACCACGGAGACCCATACCCATTCGATGGTAAGGACGGCCTTCTGGCCCATGCTTATCCCCCTGGTGAGGGCATGCAGGGAGATGCCCACTTTGACGATGATGAGTTCTGGACCCTGGGCAAAGGACCAGGTAATCACCTACTTACTGCATGCACACCAAAAGATACAATCCCCCTTTGACAATTAATGTGTAGCTGCCTCCCCCTAGTGTTCATAGTATATATTGCAAAAAATGAATCAAATGTCATTCTTTCATCTTAGCTGTGAAGACTCGCTTTGGCAATGCGAATGGTGCCATGTGCCACTTCCCCTTCACCTTTGAGGGCAGAACTTACACCACCTGTACCACTGATGGCCGTACAGACAACCTGCCATGGTGCTCCACGACTGCTGACTTTGGCAGAGACAAGAAATATGGCTTCTGCCCAAGTGAACGTAAGCTTGACACTTTATTCACTTAAGGACGTAGGTCAAGGGTCACACAGAGACATGCCGACTCACTACATTTACTTATCCTTGCCTCTAACTCTCATCCTGACAGTCCTGTACACATTTGGAGGAAATGCAAATGGAGCTGCATGTGTCTTTCCTTTCACCTTCTTGGGGGAGGAATATGACAGCTGTACCACAGAGGGACGCAGTGATGGATACCGCTGGTGCTCCACAACAAGCAACTTTGACAGTGACCAGAAGTTTGGATTCTGTCCCCATCGTGGTGAGTGGCAAGAACCACAAGGCACAGACAATATGTTATTCCTCGGCTATGGTTTTGGTGCTCACTGTGATTGTTATGTCTTTGTTTGGTCAGACACTGCTGTAATTGGTGGAAATTCTGAGGGAGAGCCCTGCCACTTCCCCTTTGTGTTCCTGGGTCAAGAATACAACTCCTGCACCAGTCAGGGACGACAAGATGGCAAGTTGTGGTGCGCTACCACTGCCAGCTACGATGAGGACAAGAAATGGGGTCTCTGTCCTGACCGAGGTGAGAAATAATGATTAAAAACAGAGAAAACTAATAAAATGCTATTTACATGTTGTTAACTAATTTTTACACTCATTATTCATTAATATTTATCACCCAGGTTACAGTCTGTTCCTGGTGGCAGCCCATGAGTTTGGACACGCCCTCGGTCTGGATCACTCCAGCATTCGTGAGGCTCTCATGTATCCCATGTACAGCTACGTCGAAGACTTCTCCCTGCACAAAGATGACATTGAAGGCATTCAGTATCTCTATGGTAAGGTCATGACAAAAAAAAAAAAACATCAAAATATTTCATTAAGATTTTTTTTTCTTAACCATTACTGTATTGGTTGGTTTGTTTTTCTAGGAAGCAAAACAGTTCCTGACCCAACCCCACCTCAGCCTGCCACCCCCACCACTGACTCCTACCCAGACCCTGAGACTGACGCCACAGAGGAGCCTGAACCCAGTGAGCCGACCACCCCATCAACTGTGGATCCATCCAAAAATCCTTGCATGTTCACCAAATTTGACACCATCACTGTGATTGGAGGAGAGCTCCATTTCTTCAAGGATGGGTGAGTAAATCAGTCTATTATTCTTTTCTTTCTTTTTTTTTTTTTTTTAATAAAAAAGCAAAGAATATCGTGTTTTAATTTCATCTCCTGATCAACAGACAATACTGGAGCATGCCCAGCAGGAGCAACTCTGGACTCAAGGGACCATTCTCTATTTCTCAGAAGTGGCCAGCTCTACCAGCAGTCATTGACTCTGCTTTTGAGGATATTCTGACCAGGAAATTGTACTTCTTCTCAGGTAAAGGCTTCACATTTGCATCGATGTGTAAGGAACCTCTAATACATACAGGAGAAAGGCAGACAAACTTCATGGTATCTTTGTTCTTTGCACAGGAACCCGATTCTGGGTTTACACGGGGCAGAGTGTTCTGGGTCCACGTGGCATTGAGAAGCTCGGCCTCCCCAGCAGCATTCAGAAGGTGGAGGGAGCACTGCAGAGGGGAAAAGGCAAAGTGCTGCTGTTCAGCTTAGACAAATTCTGGAGGTGAGTGAAAATTGTACCTTTGGACATTAAAACCTGGAAAGAACGTTGTCGCTACAAGATTTTCAACTCAAAACTTAAACAAAATTCCACCATGTCTGCTATTTATTAACACTTGGTTGGTCTTTTAACAAGGCAGTTAAACCCCACCTCCACTGTGGTTGTTCAGTTCAATTTTATTGTTAAAATTAGCATTTTTACAGCATTATTAAAGTCTGTGTTTTAAGAGCAGGCTGACTAAATGTTTCTGCCATTTTTAATGACCATTTCTGGTATGGTTTTGTCTTTGGTTAATGCAGGCTTGATGTGAAGACCCAGAAAATTGACAACGGATACCCGAAATACACAGATATCACCTTCGGTGGCGTCCCCACTGATGCCCATGATGTCTTCCAGTACAAAGGTAATTAGACTGATATTTATTTACTGTTAATTAACAAAATTAGCTCATACTGTAACTGTATACAGTTGCACATTTGTATTTAACTGATATCATTTCATTATCTCTGCTGCAGAGCACATCTACTTCTGCCGGGACCGCTTCTACTGGCGTATGAATTCCCGCAGGCAGGTGGACCGTGTCGGCTACGTCAAATTCGACCTCCTCAAGTGCTCAGATTCTTCCGACTCTCGCTACTGAAGAGACGAACACAAAGGGATGAGCTCAAATCTGGGTGTCATGGAGAATGTGATGCAACATTGTGTGTAGCGTCTGTTGTATGATGTGTGCTTTCTGTATTGTAAATAATTGGCCATGTAGAAATGTTAAAACATGCAGCATTGGCCTAAAATATTCAAAGGCCTCAAACAGGAGAGTAAATTGTGATCTTTGTTACTGATTTACCCTCATTCTGATAATCTGTGAAATGATATGATATGATGTCATGGTAGCCAAAGATTTGAGACAATAACCACAACTTAAATATTTTTCAAAGGCTGTCTGGATCAGACTCCAGTTTTGCTGAATAATTTAAGTCTGACAGGTTCAGACTCTTAACAGTATTAGATTATTTTGGTATTTATAGCAATTTATAATATTATTTTGTGACCTTTTTTTTTTCTTTTGTTCAATTTTATTTGTGTATGTCTGTTAAATGGCTACAATGCCAATTACTTGCACTGGAAGACAAAGCATGTCTCCTTCACTGAAAATATTTATGTGACTAATATGTTTTGTATTTAAGTTTTAACTTTAAATGCAATAAACATTTTGTGAGAACTGCCAACCGCTGTCTGCATTTCAGTCCACACAAACACAAGATTACACAACACAATGTAAAATTTAAAGCCATATCAGTGTATGAATCAGGTACCAATAATATCCTTACTGTTTCCTCCTGGTACTTAAATGTAAATGAAGAGGAGAGGAGACCTCTATATAATGTAACAGCTCTAAAACCTCATCGCATTAAAAGGATTACTAATTGCGAAATTTCACATTAAGGATTAGCTGTATTTTACCCACTTACATATTTCAATATGATATTGCATTGCAAAATAAAAATAAATTGTTCCACCGTTTGGGATGACAATAGTCACATTTCACAGCTCAGTAGATTTTATTGGCCCCTTTACCACTTGTTTTTAATTCAAATCCTACAATAAAGAGAAAGACAAAAAATAAAGTCCTCCAGTGTGGGAGTAGTTGTTTGTCGAAGACAAATGAGTAAACTGCGTGCTTCTTTTTTTGTAATTGTTTAGTCTTGGTATAATTTTATGACATGTGCATGTAATTTATTTACTGCGCCTTCGTCTCCTGAGACGAGCGGATACATATTACTCCGCACCCAGTTGCGTAATACGCCTTCCACTAAAAACAATAGTCCACTAAATTTTTATAATCATCTCATTAATTGTATATTTGCAGCAAAATTTAACGACAACACAATCGATTAATGAATATTACGAAGATCTGGAAACGTGTCAATGTTTGATTACCCAACGGGTCCGTTTTATTATAACAAAAATAATAAATAAGATCCGGTTGCATGGACAGGAAGCAAGGAGATACTCATGGCGCCCGACTAGAATGAGGCAACAATTATCCGTTAGTAATTTCTGTGCTGTTTAGCGCCTCCGCCCTGAAGGATACCTTTCTACTCGAAAATATACGGTAAGAAAAAAGTATTGCGATTGCAGTGCCGGAGTAGGAAAATGTTTTCATTTTCTTCAGGGAGAGCTTTTGGGCGGTCTGTTGCGGTTCAGGCCCTCGAGGTCCCCAGTAGAGCTCTCAGAATGCCTGAGTGTAAAAGGGGCTGCCTGGTGTAAAATGGCGACGCGGAGCAGGCAGGGTGAAGGACAGCTAGGCCCGTTTAAAACTGCTAACACACGTCGCTCCGGAGACTGTCACACCCGATGTGTTGACTTTACTCGAGTCATGACAAGCTTCTCATTGAACGACGTTTTGCTGTCTAACCGTTTAGATTGGCATATTACACAATGAAGACGTGATATGTCTGTTGTTCGGTCACATAGAAAGTATAAGTGACCTGAAAACAAAGCTGGTCAGCGTGCTAACAGCTAACGTGAGCTGTTCTCGTCCGCGGGCAGCTAACATTAGCTCGTGTTGGAAACAAGCTTCTACATAAAATATTCTAAATATTCATAAGCGACAGCTACAGTTATTTAACTGTATCTATTATAATGGGCAAACGCGAGCTGTCTGCTTCTTAAATACTGAGATTTTCTTAATATCGTTAATGTCCCTGAAGAGATCTGACCCGACGACTGGAGCTGACTTTATTTTAACAGACTTGTATGTTTTGTGTTTCCTGGAAATAAACACTTTTACACTCTGTTAACTGAAGTAAATATGGGACAAGAGTGTATAGATATTATACAGCATCAGATCCAGTCACATGTAGTGGAGCACAGCTATGTCGTATATCAAGACTATTCAATAGTATCATAATAAATGTACTTTTTACTCTAATTTTAGACACTTACTTTGTTTCTATATATATACTCCACTGGTATTAAGAAATTTATATTCATACAAACACATCATCAATGTAGTATCACCAGTAAGAGACTTCATCCACACTCACTAAAATCAAAGTGACCTGTTAGTGACACAGGAAACACACATAACCTCTAGAAATAAAACATTGTGTTAAATGTTAAATATCTAGTCTACTCTTGATTGTTTAAGTTACTTTTCTCAGCAATATGCATCCTTACTTCATCACAGTTGAGATTGCTGGACAAAAATGTTCATACGTTTGGTTTTTACAGTCTCAATATGTTCATGTTTTCTCTCACAAGTCACTATATACTTTGCTGTTTATTATGCTACAGATAAGTTTTCATCATAAAAATACCCCGTAGGCACTATTGACAAATACAGAGATTAACCAAGGACCATGACTAGTATAAGTTTTTATACATTGAACTTGCAGTAATGCTATTCGAGGCATGCTTCAAGTACAGTGCACATTTTGATATTGAGTTGCCTTTGTTTAGATAGTTATGGATTCAGAAGAGAATGAGGTGGAGAGCAGCAGTGATGCAGGCCCCTCAGGGATGGAGGAGCCATCTGCAAGCGGCATGGGTATGGAGTCATCAGAGGCTATGTCTGCAGACAGCAGTGATGCTGCTGCCTCTCATGGTCAGGCCCCAGAGTCTGACTGCCATGTGGGACAGAGCTCAGAGGGACTTGTGGTAAGTTTTGTATACACATGGGAGAAAATAGCAGTGCAATTTAATGAACAATACTAAGTTTTGTTTTTTGTCCTCAAATGTTTTTGAATACGCCTTTATGTTCTTGCTTTTCACCATCAAGGTGTTCATCCCAGAAACCAGCTCCAGTACAGATATCAGAGTTTCATCAGTCCACCTCCCAGACTCCTCCTCAGTGGCCCAGTCCACCAGTGTGTCCAGTGTCTCCACAGTCACTCAGTCAGTGCTGGTGTCTGAGTCAGCCCAAGTGCTGGTCCACTCCAGTGCTGCGTCTGAAGGCGCCATGATGGTTTCTGATTCAACTGCTTCTACCTCATCAGACCTGGGGTCCGCCATTGACAAAATCATAGAGTCCACAATCGGCCCTGACATCATGAATGGTATTTCCACCGTTACTCTATGTTCTGTGTTGTCTTAGGCTGAACGGGCTATGTTATTATTATTAATTTTGAAATGTAGGCTGCGTTATTTTGACTAGTGTGTTGAAAAGTAATATAATCAGATCCTGTCTGCTTTTATTAGGTTGCATATCTGTGACCAGTGCAGAAGATGGAGGTGCAGAAACAACCCAGTATCTAATATTACAAGGACCAGATGACGGTAAGTGTGCTAATACTTTTTCTGATTCATTAATTCCTCAGCCCCTTTCCCCCTTTTTGAGAACCGCTTGCAATGGGAAACTCAGCACCACATTAATACCAAATGTATTTATGGAGCAGTTGGATAGTTTGATGTCTCCATGTCAACTTGTTTTCACCTGAAATTAACTTAAAATCCACTAAAGTCAACAAGCATGTATGTGAATGGAAATCTAGGAATAATAAACTATGTTCAATCAATCAATATGAATTCATCTGCTTTAGGTGCTCCTATGGTAGCTCAGATGTCGTCATCGGCCCTCTCTGACCGTATAGCCATAGAAGCTCTTGCTGAAGGTCCCACATCCACCTGTCTGGACCAGGGGGACCTGCAGGGTAATCTTGAACCTGACCAGCCTGATGATCAACCTGGACACTCAGGTTACCCAGAGGATAGCAGTAGTCAGCCTGACCAGCCCCAGCACTCCCACCCCTCCCAGTACATGGACTGCAGCACAGATGGTCCAGACCAGACAGGAGCGTCATCATCTTCTTATGTGGAGTGTTCAGGCGAGGAGCCTGACCAAACACGTTCCCAGTCAGGCTTCCCTGACTACAGTGGGGATAACAGTGACCAGGACCTGCCTGGATACGTGGAATGCAGTGGGGCTGATTCAAACCCCACCAGCCGTGGTCACTATGTGGTGGAGTGCAGCGCTGGTTATCTTGAATGTGCAGTGGACGATGGAGAACAGCCTCATCATTCACGCAGTTACATCGACAGTAGTGCAGACCACCGGTCCCAGACAAGTCGACAGTATGGGTCAGAGTATAGTGGAGAATGCGTTGCAGCTGCAGACTCTGAACAACCAGGTTGTTCTCGGTACCAAGCAAGGGATGATGACGAAGATGACGACCAGAACCAGGATCCAGATCAGCCACAGCACTCCCAACAGGAGCCTCAGCACTCTTGTTACATGGAAAGCAGCAATTGCCCTGAGGCCTCTCTCTATGCTGATGACAGCTCCTCATCAGACCACCCCCTGGCAGATACAGCAGGTTCAGGTGGGCTTCCTGAGGCACTGGAGTGCAGCGAGAGCCAGCCTGGGCCCTACATCAGCAGCAGTGGCACATATACCTCCAATCCAGAGCCTGAGCTGGCCCAACAGTGCTCACCCAGCCCAGGGGAGCCCCAAGGTTCCCAGGGGCCTCAGGATGAAGCTGGGCTGGTCAGGGAGATGGAGACATCAACGGTAGCGGAGGGCTCCGGAGACAGACCACCAGACCTAGCTGAGCTGGAGGAGATGATGGAAGTTGTGATTGTACAGCAGTTCAAGTGTAAAATGTGTCCATATAAGAGCGCTTCCAAAGACACTCTCATCAACCACATGAGAGACAAACACTTCAAACCTGCAGGTAAAGCAATTGATTTTATGTCATAGTGATGTATCATTTTACCTAATAGTTGTCTAATTTCACATCTTTGTGAAATGTTGGTCGTACAGGGGACGTGTCAAAGAAGCGTAAACGTGGACGGCCTCCCAAAAGCGAGACATTGGCTCGTCGCCAAGCAGAGAGGGAGGAGGCTGAAGAGAGGAAGGCAGTAAAGGCAAAGGGTGCTGAGCCTCGTCAGGCAGAAGAGGAAGAGGATGATATTGTGGATGCTGGTGCTATTGATGACCCTGAAGGTCAGGGAGGAGGATTGTCATTATACCCTTAATTGGATCACATCAGCATTTGCCCTTTTGTAAGATAGTGAATCAGTTCTGATAAAAAAAAAACAAAAAAAAAAACAGTCATATTTACTCTTATTTTTTTTTCACAGAGGATAGTGACTATAACCCAGCAGATGAGGATTGTAAAGGAAGACCATCTGCCCCTATAAAGAAGCCCACTCCTCCTATTTCTTCCTCTTCTCAAGGCCGTCCCAGACGTAAAGTTGGCCGTCCCAGGAAGTACAGCTTATTCGAAGAAGGCTACAGCAGCAAAGGTGGGTTTTTGACAGAGGAAAACAAAAACTGAGTACGCAAAGAGAAAAGTTTCACTTACTTGACTTCTTAGTTTTTGAATTCTTCCTTTTAATTTGTTTGTTATAGAGGCAGAAAGTCTTGCTAAGAAGCCCAGGGTTAGTACTGATGCTAGCGTACCTGAGGAGGCAAGCTCCTCTGGGTTAGCCAGTGGTCCCACTGTGGCGACTGATGGAGACACTGTTGAAGCCACCATAAGTCAGTCGGACTCTGAGAACAAAGATCCTTCCTCCAACACTCAGCCAGAGGATGAATTCTTCCAGAGGAAACGTGGCCGACCCTCCAAGCGCTTCCTCCGCAAGAAGTATAAGAAGTATATAAATCGAAAGTAAGTATCAGATTATTAAATGAAGTTGTGAAGTTACAAATAGTATTTCGCAACTTTCACAATAAGCTAATTACTTCTTTATTTTCGTTATCATACAGTCGTTACTATAAATCCCTCAAACCTCTCCTGAGACCTCACAACTGCTGGATCTGTGGCTCACGCTTCCTCACTCAAGAAGATTTGCGCTTCCACGTTGACTCTCATGAAGGCAATGACCCAGAACTCTTTAAGTGCCTCCAGTGCAACTATCGGTGTAAGCGCTGGTCCTCGCTCAAGGTTAGTTGCAGTAACTCTGTACAACACTCAGATTAACTTCAGTTTACACACATGTTTCTACAGTCTCCTACAAGTGTTGTGGACTGTTTTACAGGAACACATGTTCAATCATGAGGGAACCAAGCCATTCAAGTGTGAGGAGTGTGATTACACAAGTGTCTACAGAAAAGACGTCATTCGTCACTCAGCAGTACATAACAAAGAGAAGTGAGTAACTCAGACAACATACATAGCAGAATTTATCAAGTTATTCATGGCAGATTCTCATATAATATTACTATTTTATTTATGTCCTCCAGAAAAAGAAAGACAGAATTGGTAAGTAATTTCAGTTTTCCTGTATTTGAATGATGGTTAAATGCCAGTTATTAATAATTCATTTCATGTTGCTGTAGTAACTAATAGACTTTGGCTTTTGTGCTGATTCTCACAGGCACCAAAGGTGTCTGAGTTCCCCTGTCCCGTGTGTCACAGAGTTTACCCCATGCAAAAGAGACTGACCCAACACATGAAAACCCACAGCTCTGAGAAACCACACATGTGTGATAAGGTCAGGAAAACATCAAAAAATAATATTAAAACTAACATTACACACACTAATATTAAAGAAAAATAGTTGTTATAGCATAATATAATATTACCAATAACAATTACTGAAGTCAGTGTGTTTAGAAGATGTAACTACAAGAGAGATGTTGTCACATGTCTTTCTGCAGTGTGGCAAATCTTTCAAGAAGCGGTACACATTCAAAATGCACCTGCTGACCCACATCCAGAGTCTTGGAGACAGCAAGTCAGTACTGAAAAAAATACTTTTTTATTTTTTATTTTAGTGTGATAATTTCATGGTAATGAATGACTCATCACTGTGCATGTGCCAGGTTCAAGTGTGAGTTTTGCGACTACACTTGTGACAACAAGAAGCTGCTGCTCAACCATCAGTTGTCCCACACCAACGACAGACCATTCAAGTGTGACTACTGTAAATATTCCACTTCTAAGGAGGAGTTCCTGGTCTCCCATCTAGCCATCAAACACACAGGTCAGTGGTGCAGAAAGGCTTTTATGAACTTAATTTAAACTGAGCATGAATGGAGCTGTCTGTTAATGTTGTGTTGTAAATCTATGCAGGAGAAAAGCCTTTCTCCTGTGAGATGTGTCACTTCACGACGAAGCACAGGAAGAACTTGCGTCTTCATGTCCAGTGTCGCCACCCTGAGGCGTTTGAAGAATGGTCTGTGGCTCATCCAGAGGAACCTGTGAGGAGACGTCGCCGACCCTTCTTCACTCTGCAGCAGATAGAAGAGCTTAAACAACAACAACATGACGACACACAGGGCCTACAGAATACTATTGTGAGTCTGTTAAAAGCTTTCTGTTAATCATCTTTGGTCCGATTTAAATGAAATTTTAGCTTGTGTTATAGTTTGCAGTGTTTAGAATAACAAACCTGTTTTCTTTAGGTTGCTGTAGATTCTGCAACACTACAAGCCATGCAGGGGATGGAAAATGCCTCAGTGTCCCAGGACGCATTGGGAAACACCACTATTATCTATGAACAAGGTTGGTGACGATTCCTGAAGATTTTTTTTTTTTATATTTGTGATGCATTATGTCAACATACTGACTGTGTGTCTCTGTTTACTCCTCAGCTGAATCCAGTGATCTATCTGCCCAGAACGCTCTGGACTTGCTGCTGAATATGAGTAATGCCCGTGAATTGGTTGGAAACTCCCTACAGGTTGGTTTTGTTGATTCTTAGGATAAAAAAAAAAACAGATATTTATATGTAAAATGTACTTATATTGAATAAATGTACTGAATATATGTCCTGATTGTGCTCCTTAGGTGGCAGTGCTGAAGTCAGAAGGCAAAGCTTTGGAAAAGGGCAGCTGGAGTGCTGTGACTGCAGCACCAGGACAGGCCCAAAAAGTCATGACCTTCCATGTGTCTGAGAACGGTGAGACAGTGCTACAAGAGGCCTACGAAGCGGCCACTTCTGAAACAGGAGAGCTCACTCAGATCGCCATCGAAGCCTATGAAGGTGGAGGGGACTTCAGTGTGGTGGAGCAGGCTGCTGAAGAAATCCACAGTCCTGGATACAGGTGACACAAAACAGTAACAACATAATGTTTTTACAGTTTGAAATATTTCTTTATTTAGAATGGAAATGTAATTTTACCTATAACGAAGTTTATAGTCCTAATTTTATTTAACTTCTGTTTTTGCAGCAATGGTGAGAGTAGTCCTCCAGCTTTAGAGGTCTCTGGATCAGAGAGCGTGAAGGGCGACAAGTACTATCTTACTTCAGCGCTGCCTGATGGCGTCTTACAACAAGTCGAGGTAACTATCATCATCATCATCGTCACCTTTATTGCCAGACTCAGGATCCAATTCAAAAAACACACAGACAACACATAGGAAAGAAGAAAAAATCAAATGTAACTTTTATTTTTTTTGGCCCATAGAGATGTATTCTTCAGTATCCTTCCTCTCTGACTGTGTTTTTTTTCTCTCAGCTAAGCAGTGAAGCTCCAGCCTCTCCCTCTGCAGTGAGCTCCCCCAGTCCCAGCACCAAGAGGTTTTCCTGCAGAATCTGTATGGAGACTTTCCACGGACGCTCTGACATGGAGAACCACAAGAGGGCGCATTTGGATCCTAACACCTTCAAATGTCCTGACTGTGAGTTCACCTCCACCTCCTGGCCTGAGGTCAAGGTATGGCTCAGAAAATCTGTCTTCACTTTTTCACATTTGTTATGTTCTTCATGGTTAACGTGGGACATTTGTGTCTGAAGTATAAATTTAATGTAATTTAATCTTGCACCATAGGAGTAGATGACTTATTTGTGCCTGTGATTTCAGAAGCATTTCTGTACTTTGACCTTTCTGACAGTGATTGATGTTCTGTTTTTATTTTTAGACTCACATGGGGCAGCATTCCTACCTTCGTCCCCACAAGTGTCCAAACTGCAGCTTTGCCTCGAAAAACAAGAAAGACCTGCGTCGGCACATGATGACCCACACCAACGAGAAACCCTTCTCTTGCAAACTTTGTGGACAAAGGTGAGATCAGAAGTCATTTGTACGATGGAGTATTTGGATCATCTCATTTGTCTGCTGAGAATGAAGTTGAAATCTCAAAAGGAAAGTTGACTTTAGTAGGAGGAGAGATGTATTTTGCCTGTTGTTAGTGTACTTTAACTTTTTAAATTTTACATAGCTGTTACATGAAATTTGACTTGAAAACTTGAAAATCTTATGCAAAACAGTGGCAAATCATTTGACAATAAATAGGTAATAAACAGTTGTATTTTTTTTCTGCCTAATATCTCAGGTTTAACCGTAATGGCCATCTCAAGTTTCACATGGAACGTCTCCACAATCAGGATCATCCGACGCGTAAGAACCGTACAGCCACCTCCCAACAAACCATCATAGTCAACAGTGACGAGGAGGCTCTGGCCACGCTGCAGTGTAAGGAACACAGTGTGATGCAGCTGACTTGTACCTGGATTTACGCAGGAAAAAGTAAAAAATAAAATAAATCGTGACATGTTAGGGGCCAAAACTGATTTGTAGGGGTGTGTGTGTGCGTGTGTGTGTGTGTGTACAACAGCGCTGCAGGCACATCAGACTGTGATCACTCCAGAGCGGCTGCAGGCGTTGGGACAGGAGCACATCATTGTAGCTCAAGAGCAGACTCTATCAGATCAGGTACAAGTGTTGAAGCATTTGCAAAGCTGTAACTTAGTAACCAAGTTGTAACTTTGTAAGTAGTTTGTCTTATAGTAGCACAACTTTTCATGTTATAACAAAGAGCAATAATGTGTGCGTTACCAGGAGGAGGGAACATACATTCAGCAGATAACCACCATAGATGGACAGACAGTTCAGCACCTGATGACGGGAGATAACCAGGTGACTGAAGTAAGAACCAGTTTGCAGGTTCTACCGCTTCATGTTTTAATGTATATAGCTCAAATATATGTTGATAACAGATATCATATCTTATGTCTTTCCTCTCATGTTTCAGGTGCAGTATATCATCTCACAGGATGGAGTACAGCACTTAATCCCTCAAGAATATGTAGTGGTAGCAGATGGCAACCACATACAGGTCAGATTATCATCTCATAAGAAGTCAGGTTAACTGATGACAGGTTGATGAGGTGTTTGAAGTGGAGACTGTGATGTTCTAACTGATCTCTCTAATGATCCATCAGATGCCAGATGGACAGATCATCCAGTACGAGCATGACGGGGCCTTTCTACAGGAGCAACAGGTAAGGAAAATCATCTAATCTGTAAGTCAGTTTTTGTTTTTGACAGAAGCTCATTCTTCCATGAATTGTGTGCATTCAGATCGCTGTGAGTCATGACGGCCAGATACAGTATCTACCTGTCAGCTCGGAGCAACAGATAGTGAATCCTGAAGATCTGGAGGCGGCGGCCCACTCTGCTGTCACAGGTTGGCTCTCTCTCTCTCTCTGCACTATGAGATTGTTTATGAAAAAACAAGCATGTCAGTGATTTGTGTTACTTGCCTGTCAACCTGTCAACTACTAGATGGAAAAATGCATTTGTAGCAATTTTACACAATTTCAATTTGAAGCTAATCTGATGCGAATCTTTAAATTTAAAAAACGTTCTCTTGGCCAACACACTGAGATTTTGTAGTTTTCTTGAATACACCATCAAAGAGTCAGGAGTAGTTTATTTCGTAAATTAGTAATAAACCTTGGTAAAAATGTATGGGATTTAATAGTTTCCTGAAATGCAGAAAATCAGTTGTAATCTGTTTAGTTTTTGCTATGGTTGATACACACCTTTATAGATCATGAACAGACAGCATGAAACAGATATGAGGGATTTGGGGGAAACAGTACATGATCTTATCCATGTTAATGTGAGCTAAACAAAATGAATTATATAACCTTGATAATCTTTGTTTTTGTAGCAGTGGCAGAGGCAGCAATGGCCCAGACCCAGACAGTCTACACTGAAGCTACACCTGAACAGCTGGAGCAGCTGCAACAGCAGGGCATCCAGTATGATGTCATCACCTTCACTGACGAATAGACGGCTTTTTAAATCTACCAGGGTACAAACCTGCACCGACCAGGACCAATGTAAACCACTAAGAGCTGACAAGTACAGTGACCTCAACTTATTTATGCATTCAGCTGGCTGTGAACTAAAGCATCGTCTCCTCCACAGTAACTTCTCCCCGGAGGTGATCGCGCTGTTGATGAGATCAACAGCTTTTTGTAAATTCAGATTATTGCACCCATTGCTTCTAACTTAATCATAGGAGCTGTGCATTTAAGAGTTTGTCTGTAGTTAATAAAAAATTATTTGTGTTTATGTGCCTCAACCGCTTCAATTTGCAAGACAATGTTATCAAAGAAAATGAAATGGCTTATATCATGTTTTAGAAAATGAACTGATCGTACAAGTGAGCATTTTTAGTTTTCGACTGGAGATAATGAAAACGGGTTGTTTATTTTTGATCCGTAATAACAAATGTTAATTGTTGGAATGCCACAACCTATGTGTTTACGGAATATTAAATGTACATACTTTGAGCTTTTGTCTTCTGATCCATAATGGAGGATATGTTTTGATTTGGTGAATATGAAGTCTTTAATAAGCTGAAAGCTGACACCAAATAAATCACTTTGTGTAAACTTTGTGTATGTTCTCTGATGTATCCTGAAATGTTCAGAGATTATGTTATGTTTTTAATATTTTGTAAAGTATTTATAATATTTGTTATTATTTTAAAATATCGCAGCAAACTTCCATAACTATTTACCAAGGATAACTGTAGCATTGCAGTATTTTTGTGTTGATTCCAACTGTATCTGTGTTTGATGCAAAAACAGAAATATGTGAACCAATGTAATGCAAACTAATAGAAAAACAGCTCTAAAATGTTCTTTCCTGTTCCCGTGTCCATCCTGTGTGTGTCTGCATTATGGAAACAGTTAAAACTGAAAGTGTGCAACTTTCACACTCTTGTAAGTGTCACTGGAATAGAGAATAATAGCAGTGACCATAAAAGATCATTAAAGGGCTGTGAATCTTTGTCCTCAAGCCGATGCAGTGACAACTTCCTCATCTTTCCTCGAGGAGGAGCTTCAGATGATCTAGAAAGCATGGAAACTGCAAAAATAAAACTAGTGAGACTCAGTGAACATCACAAACAAAGATGAAGTTACCCTTTGTCTGTCTTCTCTTATTAGGTATGTTGGAAAATACAATAGGTATTTTTTTACTGTTGTATTTGTTTTCCAGTGCATGTAATGACATTGATTAAAAAAAAATGTTTGTTTTTCAGATATCCCTCTTGTAAAGGGGCAGCAGAAGATCGAGGAGTTCGAACACATTTTGCTGAGATTTGTCTTCCCTTCGTTTTACAATAGTCACAACAAGTCGTGTTGTAAACTCTATCCAGGAGGCTGTTACAAGCTGCTGGATAGCACAGGATACACCTGTGAATTACTGAAAGGAAGAGTCACAAAAACTGAGAACGACGGCTGGATTGAATTCAAAATTTCAAATGTTCAGTTTGTTGATGGAGGCTACTACAGATGTTTTGTTCTTGGAACACAGAACCACATTTACAGTGACTACTATGTGGAGGTCTCAGGTAAGAATTCTTGTAATTTTCAGATTTGAGAAATGTTTATCAAGATGTTTCCCATTTGATCCCAAACCATTCAATCAAGAAAGCTCATGTTGTATTGTTGCATTTTGCAGAAGCTCCGGTTGACCACAGTCAGTCTGAACCTCTGGAGACAATAACCAGCAAAACCCTCAACACCACGACAGTCCCAGGCTCCACTGGGCCAGTTCTGATCCAGGACCAGAGCAACACTGCCAGGTACTCTGTCTGTACATTGTTCTTGGGTTGTGACATGTGGTGCTTTGTGACTGAAAAGTAAGAGTTAAGCTGAAATCTGTGTCCTGTCTCCTTTCCAGATTTCAATGGAGTTTCAGCCTGCCTCTCCTTGTTATTGTGTCAGTTACAGTGATGATTTCGATCATGTTAGTTATTGGTGTTGTTTGCTTCAGAGTGAGGACAAAATGTAAACAGTCAGGTAAGCAGTTTCCTTAAATTGCTGTTGTGGTTTTTGCTGTCTGGTCTGCATTACTTGTATAAATAGAACCGACATAATGCTGTTTTTTTTTTTTTCTCTGCAGACAAATGTGGAGTAACTCTGTGTGAGTCACAGAAACAAGAGGCCCCAGTGAGTGCTAAACATAGAACATGTAGCCTCTGTGACTCATTGTCACTTGTTTTGAAAACCAGAGAGATTGTTTTTCTCTAAAAACAATGTCTCTTAACCAGGTTTGTCTCCCACAGGAAGCAAGTGGCATTGTCTACACAACAGTGGACTTCAGCGCCCACCAGAAACACTCAGAGGTGTACGCAAACCTAAGGATGCCCAAAACGCAAGTGGGAACGTCTGAGACAAAACAAGCCGAGATGGTGGAGTACTCCACACTGGCAATCCACCAGTGAATTCATGTGAAAGAGTCTTTGGTTTCTGTTTGTTTCTCACAAGGAACTGATTTTATTAGTCACACTGCTTTGTTTTTAGCAGTGCCTGTATAGTTTAAGAAGCAGTAGTCAGATGGGGAGAATCTAACAAAAAATCACATTTGGTTACATTATGTGAAATGAACAGTTTTTGTGACTGTGACTGACGCTGCTTCTATTTTGAACTTTTATCTTTTTTGAATTCCCCAGATTTATCGACATTAAATCACTCATTAAATCAATCTTCTTCTGTAAATATATATAACATGACCTTTTTGTGAATTAAATAAGTGATCTCTCTTAGTGAGTTTGTATTTCTTCCTTGTGGTTTTCTCTGAGTTTGAAACTTTTTTAACACTGTGGTCCCTGGGTCATGTTGTCGGGTTATCTGTTCTTATATCCCAGTTTGTCTTCATCAGCTTCTGGCAGATTATGGCCTCACCTGGTGCTCTGCTTTCCCGAGAGCCGATCAATATTCTATTCTCGGCTTATTCTTCCTTTACACAGAAAAGCTGGTGGTGGTTCTTTTTGTATTATCTATAAAAGATCTGGTTTCTCTGAGGAGTGAATGAAAAGACTCGACTGATTCTTATTCCAGTGACATTTTAGCACTACACTGTAACACAAAACGTCGCTGACGTTGATGTAGATGTTATGCTGCACTGATACTCATGGTTGTACTCAAGTCAGACAGACACATACACACAGAGAGAGGAAGACAATACACAGAAGGTTTTAGTTGCTATGTCTTTAATGCAAACGGACCTACAACATATTCATGTCTATCTTTTCCACAATGTCCCATTTGCACTACTTCATTTTCCAATCAGTTCCAACTTTCAAAATCTCTCATTTGATTACACAGACTTAACCAGACCAATGTACTGACTCTGGGAATTAAAGATGGTGTAGTACTCCCTGATGAAGACGTCTCCCAGGATCCAGAGCTGGTCAGATCCACCCTGGCCAAAGCCAGTGTTGCAGCCATAGTAGCTCTGTGGTGAGATAAGAGAAAGAAACAATATAACCTCATGAAATGTTCATTATATTGTTGCAAATGGTTCTGATTCAGTTTATTTTAGCAGTTGGCATCTAACTGACCTGAGAGACGTAGGCAGAAGCAGGGATGGTGAAGGGGTGACCATTGAGAGTGAAGGTGACCTCAGGCATGTTTTGGACGTTCTGGCAGTTCACTACAGCCTGCGGGAAGAAACATCACACTCAGAACTGGAGTTTATTGGTATTTTACAGTTTTCCAACTGAAGCAAGTGACCAAGTCCTACTTAATTATTTTTATTTGAGGGTTTTGACGTCAGAGCAATAACGTGTGTTTATTCTGAGTTCAGAAAAAGGGGAAAATCAAAATGTCAAATGGTATGGTATAATGGGTATGACTCACCTCTCCGTACTGGTTGGTTGAGGCTCCAACCCAGGCATTCATGTTGTTGATGTCATTGGTTGGGCCAACGATCAGAGAGGTACCAGTGTCAATGATGGCCTGGCAGCCTCCAGCGCAGGCCACAGTCTGTCCATTGATGGTAACACTGTCATGAGGACCAGGAGAGGGTGGATTACAGTCAGGTCAGAAGGATTTATCAGTATTCAGCATGTGATAAGGTCAGTTTTTACCACAGAGTTGATTTTGTACGTGTTGATTTTGTACCTGTCCATTTTGATCTGCCAGTAGGTGGCAGAGGTCAGAGGGATCCAGGTGACTTGTCCAGTGTAGTGACTGCTATCAACACCACCGAAGATCACCTCGCTGCCCTGCTGACCGTTTCTAAAAGAAGGAATAAAAACACATTTCATACGTGAGCAAATGTATCAAACACTCACAACCAACAGATTTCCGTCCTGTTTCAGTACCTGCTCAGGTAGACGGAGAACAGGGGTTGGCTGACAAGTCCCTGTGAGACCATGTTGTCGAAGACAGGCACAACATTGTCAGAGGCAATGCTCTGGAAGGCCAGTCCCAGGATGCCATCAGCCCGCATGTGAGCCATGAAGGGAGCCTCTGACTGGCTAATTCCAAACACCTGGTTACTCACAGAGATGCCGCCCACCTAGACACACAAGCCAGCTGTCAGTCACATTTGAACACACCACAGACAGACTGTATGCCAGTATGAGGTCTAAATATACTGTGCATTTGTTCCAGGTGTTTTGTTTACCTCAACAGTGTCGCTAGCCAGATATCCAGTCATGCTGCCAGTGCCGTACTGGATGGACAGAGGCTGGTTGCCCCACTTGAAGGTGGAGGACTGCTGAGGGTTGAACTTTCTGTGGTTCTCTGTGGTGGAATGACTTTTCTTTCAAATGTGCAATTTATGACAATGTCAAGCAACTTAGACCCTTTGTGGTGATATGTAGTGGGATAGTGTCACACATTAAATTCAACAAACTGTTACAGAACATTAAACCTTTATTTATTTTACACAAATAAACTAGTAGCACCATAAAGTCAAAATCTCTTAAAGCTCTTAAGCCGTTAACTGTAAAAGTATTAATTTTGGCTTCTGTCACCATTATATAATTATATTTAAGGGTTATTATAATTGATGCATTACTATGTATAAAGCATTTTATTGCAGCAGGTTCAAATTGTGTTATAGCTGTATTAGTTTATATACAACTGGGTGTTTTAATCTTTCACAATCTAAAAATATTATTTAGGATTTAGCATGTAACTTAATAATTACATAAATAACTTCATTTCAGTATTTGAAAAGTATTGTTTCTTTTTACAATCATCTAAAACACTGTTCATAACAATATCATCCATTTTTCTAATACAGTTGACTGAACCACAGCCTGAGCAGCAAGAGGAGGAATCACAGTGATACTCACGACAGGCCTGGCTGTTGCAGTAGACTGAGGGGACCCACAGGTTGGAGGAGCCGGTGTCAAAGATGACGCTGAAGGACTGAGGAGGGGTGCCGATGGAGATCACACCATAGTAGGACAACTGGAGGGATGTGAGAAGATATGAAATGGAGACAGACAAACGAGAAGTAGTAGTGAGTATGTAGTGAGCAGATTTGTTTCACCTTGTAAAGTACACAAACTACAAATTGTGATAGATGCGTTCATGTCTTTCAGTCGTAGGGTAATTGACTTAAATCTGCTGCTGGACTTACGTCAGCATCGTTGGTCATTTGCTCAGTACCAGTCTGGATGAACTTGGCCATTGGGTTGTATTGGTACTGCTTCCTGAACTCATCCCACAATCCTTTCTCCTGCAGGGTTTCTCTGACAGTCTTCCCCTTGATCAGGGGCATCCTGCACACACAAAGAGAAATAAAGAATCACCAAAATGCACACATGTCCACCACATTATATCTAGAGACATGACCAAATGATTCTATTTAATAAGTTTGAAAAAGGCACTGGCTCAAAGCAAGATGGAGCACGATGGCCTTTAGAGTTTCCCTCAGGGCTGATAGATGAAGGGATTGCCTTTCAACAGTTCAGCCTATTCAGGTGTAAACTGGCCAAGACATGATGATACAGGTTTCTTTTCATCCAGTCAGATCAGACTTACCTGACAAGGCACTCAGAGAAAGCCACAAGGGCTGAGAGGACGATGAGCCACTTCATCATGTCGGTCACTTTTCTGTTGGACTCAGTCGAGTGAAGATTGAGGCACCAAGTCCGGCCCTTATATACAACACGTCAAGGTTGTGACTCCAAAATGCCCTTCGACATAACTTTATCATAAATCAGTTGGAGATAAGAAATATTTGATATGGTGATTAATGACTTCTTATCTATGTACAAATATTCCAGTTCTTACTTTTGCTAGAATCAAGGAAATATATTGAAGAATTACTGTAAAACTAAGTTCATTTACAGAAATACTTATATTAACTATCATTATCATTATTAATATTATCTTTTATATCGATGCTGTTGTGTATGTGATGTATGTATGTGATGTAATACATATACATACCATTTAAATTTTCTTGAGAAAAAATGTTTTACAGGAGTAATGTGTTAGACTGACTATCTCACAGATCGTAAACTGTAAATATAAGATAAGTGTTTAACAGAAATAGTGTGCATTTAATACGTTGTTTGTATGTATCAGGAGATCTGATGTCCAGAGCTTATGTTTAACACTGATATGAAAATTTTCCACGGGTTGGGAAAGGTGTGATCCAGCTGAGGTTAATCAGAGGGTTATCTGATAACAGTAACTAACAAAGCAAAAATGTAGAGCAATGGGTCACTGTCAATTTGAATGAACTGCAATAAAATCTAGAGTATAGCTTATAATTTGACTTTGGAAAGTTCCTCTCAAATCCTACACACTTAACTTTCTTTTCTTTCTTTCTTTCCTTTCTTTTTCTTTTTCTTTTTTTTTTTTTTTTTTTTTTTTTTTTACAAAACATTTTAACAGTGAAATTATTCTATGAAATATTGAAGGTGACCTTTATCAAAACACCTTGGTACAAAGAAGAATTCATATTCTTTAGTGACACAATAACAAATAAATAAATAATCAGCATTACAGGAAAACAATCTGAAAAAAAACAGTAAATATTATCAGTAAAACTTAATACTTAAAAATAACGAAATATAAAATAACAAGAAGTCTATTGTGTATATATATCCCTATTCAGAAAATGCTTCTTGACTTGTGTAATATATTGAATATTATAGTATTTTGTACTGCAGCAGGCTGATAGCATAGTCAAGTGTTAATCATAGTGTTACTCAAGATTAATTAGTGATACAATGAAAGCTCATCATAATATCTTGTTCAGCAAAACAACTTGTAAAAATGTGTTTAATTAATATGATGAAATAAAAACTTCAGTATTTAACTCTGAAATGTAGTGAAAGGCCAAAAAGGAAATATACTCAAATACAGTCAAGAACAGTTAACTTTATAGCACTTTAAAGTTTTAGTTAGGTACAATAAGTATTGAGTAAATGAGTTCAATTGATCGATAATACTTTTGATGTTAAGATAAATGCTAATACTTTCCAGTAATAATAATAATAATAATAATAATAATAATAATAACATGTTTTTAAGTTTTATGTTTTCACTTCATATAAAAAGCACATCTATCTAACATGGGTACAAAGGTTGTTGTTGTTGTTTTTTAATTAATTTAACCAATCTTGTTATATTTTTTATGTTTTTATTTTTTAGTTTGTCAAGACCTATTTTTCATTGGTGAAAATGTCAAAAAATATTCCATCAGCACAATATAATCCTCCTGTTGGAGTCACAAATCAAATATTTGGCACAACTACTACAAGTTCACTCCTGAAAGTTAAGGCAGCGAGACTTTGATTCTGACCTTCATCATAATCAGACTATGATTAAAGCCATGTGATAGTTCCATCCCATAACGCACATTATCTTTAATCAAACAACATAAACTGACCATGTAAAAAAATGCCCCATGACACAAGATGAATGAACGCAAGAATTGTGTTATCATACTTTTATTGACAATTATTTCTATACAGTTCTCTTGATAAATTAACATAAAATGAGCATGAAAACAAAACAGCAAATGTTTTAATGATTCACAAATAGAAAAAAGTGTCTGATGTTTACTGTGGCTCTTGTTACACTGTCTTGACACCTGTTTTCCTGTTCTTGTTCTTGTGTGCATTAATAGAGTACAAACTACATGTTATAGTGCATAGAGTACACAAATGAGGAATACAATAAGTGAAGATGAAAACATTTTCGATCCACAGCCTGTTCAAGTCTTCACTCAGAAATACTGTTTCTGCTGCGCTCTCCTTCATCTGAATGTCCATTAAAAGTCCATGTTTTTGAAATCATCAGTACATCTATATTTGCTGTCAGCGTATCTGGTGCACACCAAGTGTGGCAGACAGGGGCAGGTATGATGTTGTCTTTTCCCTGGATATGGCACCTGAAAGTAAGGGAAACAGATGAGAGGAAATAATCTGACAGCTTAAATCCTTCATTGTTTGGCAAAGCGGAGCTGCTGAAATCCATCTGTGAACGTCTCATTCACAGATGGATGTGTTGTTAGCAGTAACTAACTGTTGTTGCCTCCAGATGATCACAGTGATGAATGACTCTGATTGCCTAGTTCTCGCTGGAAAAGATCAATAACCTCTGCAGTTATCAGCAGCTTTTCGTAAGCCTCAGCTAACCTGCAGACACTTGATATGATCTGAATTTCCAATAAAGCAGAGAACAAGTGTGTGTGTGTGTGTGTGTGTGTGTGTGTGTGGGGAGTGTGTTGTAGATTAGTGACATAACATTTCCGCCCACCTTGTGGCTGAAGGGGTGGCATTCATCCCCCTCCACACCTCTTGGGACGCACATCCTCAAACCTCTCAGCCAAAGACTGACGGCACAGCAAAGACCAAACCCACACTGCACGTCTCTCTCACAGGCCTGCAGCACAGACAGAGATGAGGTGGCACGGGTACAGGCAGAGAGGAATAAAAGAGGCACAGAGAGGAGGAGAGTCCTTTTGATGCCAGTGAATCAGTTTTATTTTTGTTTATGCTAATAGAGATGCCCTTTTAAGTATGAATCTATTGCATTTTTATTTGTCGTAATAGAGATTCCCTCTCATGTCTGTACAGTGAGAGCTATTTTATCCGTTGCCTGTCATCTCTCTAATCCATTTACAAATGAATATCAATCAGAGTTCTCAGATAATTTCCTCTTGGTTTTCCATTGGACTTCAAGTGGAGGAGGATGTGGTCTCTCATCAGTCATGTGTAATCAAATTTTTTTTTTTTTTTTTTTTTTTTTACAAAATTATCCACCGAACTGAGCTAATTTGTTTGCATAATATATAGATTATACATATTTGTAATTAGTAAGAAAAGTCAAAATCCAAGGGCTTCAGCACAGTCAGCGTTGTATAGACTGAAGCACATTAGGTAATTTGGCAACATTTTGCAACATTTGTTGGCACCTGCTTTAATATCTTTGGATTTTGGACTGTTGATTAAACAAAGCAAACAAACTAACAGTCACACTATTTTACATGTAATTTCAATAATGTGTTTGATCAGTTCAAAAAAATAATTCAGAAAAAAAAAATGATACAACAAATCAAATTGGTAGCTGCGTTTATTGAAAATAAGTAAATTTAAAATCACATATGACTGAAAGAAGAGGATTAAAGAAAGAGATGATGTTAAATCTAATTAGATAAACAAGAGCTAATAGAGTAATTAGTCAATTAGAGGAATTAGACACTCTTATAAAACTGATTAGATATTTAATGTGAAATCTAATAAAGTAACAGATTTAGTTGTGTTTTTGTGCAGCGGAGGCAGAAACCTCTCACTCACCCCTGTGATGACGGCTCCTCTGGACCAGCCAAGAGACACCAGGAGGAAGGACAGCATCATCACCGTGGATCCCATGTCAGCAACAGGCGAACAACTGGACTCTTTCAACACCTTCAACACTGGACAACAACAGCTACGAGCAGACTGTCCGGCGCCTCACACTGGATCCCTGACTCTCCAGTCAGTCATGAAGGTTCCCAGAACTCCTCAAAGGGAGGGAGCCACACTCTCTCCCTCTCTTTATCCACCTCCGACCCCCACCCAACACTCCCTCCCTCCCCATATCTGAGATCTCCCCACGCCCTCTCTGACTGTCTCCTCAGACGCTTCGTCATCTTATTCATCCGTTTTGGCTGATGGAGGGTCATTGTAGCCTTCTACACTTAGTAGATCTTTGCGTCTGACACCGTACAGTTACATTACATACATCTGCCCAAGGCAGAAGCTGACAGAGTTCCCATTACTCTACTGGTTCACACAAGAAAAAGTGGAAAACTACTAACTAATCTGATGTCTTTAACATGAGCTAAAAGGATTCTGACACCTTTCTATGAAGAAAAACAAGGCAAAAGTACAGTGAATTAGATCTCAGTAGAACAAACCAAACCAACATCACAGCCACTTAAAAGGTTTAGTTAAACAACCATGGACTGGGCATCATGAAAAGCTATTATAAACTGTCTGAAAGCGACATTCCTTATTTTTTAAGGCTATGTGTGCCGTGATGCTATGTACTGTGACAGCTGTCATCAGCCTCAGCTGTACATCACCAGTTTATCTGGACTGAGTGAATAAGGCCAATAAAGTTACAAACTAATCTGCTCTGTCACATAAGCTTCTTTGAATGTCAAGGATCAAGTCTTGAATATAACTTTCAATAACACTTTGCTCAGAATCAGCGTGTGCGGTGTGTTTTTAACTACACTGTAGCTGTAGTGTTACTATATTCACTCCATGAATAATGAGCTTTCATATCTCTGAATTATGCCAACCATTGACTCTGAGTTAGATCTCTATTTGCAGTTCAGTTTATCTGCAGATTTACTGTGGTTGTAAAAGTATCTAAATAATTGGACCCAGTGTTTGTACCATCTTTTCTTGATAATGGATTGAAGATTTATTTTTTCTGTGTGTGTGTGTGTGTGTCTGTGTGTGTGTGTGTGTGTGTGTGTGTGACAAGGAAAAAAGATATCAAGTGTGTAAGGACCGTGTGTATAAGCTTGCACTTGTACGTGCGTTTGCCTACGTGCATCCTCGGACAGTGATGGGCAATGTGTTGTCAGTGGAAGCGGCCGCGCCCGGCTGATTTAAGCTGAGAGAAGAGAAATATGAGTGAATGAAAAGGAGAGGAGATGATATAAGGAGGAGGTGGTGAGGAGGGGAGGTGTACCCCATGGGTTAGTCAGCAGGACATTACCCTGCTGCTGTGCAGGTGATGGATTCCTCCATTGCAGCAGCCACATAATTACATTCACCAGTTTCTGCCTTGTCAGCAGGAGCACTGAAGCCTCACCGTCTTGGGACAGGCAGCAGAAATCATACAGGGAGGTGAACCAAGGCTGTGGCCTGCAGCTAATATGTGAAGAAACCACATTAAAAAAATCCATCAACAAAAGGCCGGAAGACACAAGGTTCCTGCTTCACACTCATAATATTGATACTATTTTTTATGCTCAATAAAGAAAATTCATTGGTAAATCCTGCCTTATGCTGGTAAAAGGTGTTTATCAACTCCAGTGGTGGAAATCAATTTGTTTCCAGAGATGAGAGAGAAGTCAGTTCTCTGTGATGAGAACTGAGTGTCTGAAAAAATCACATGTGGCTGAAGAACATGTGACACTGGAGCTGTTTTAGGCAACTTCAGCTTATGTGTGAATCATCAGATTGTGACTGCCTGCAACAATCCTTGGGAACCAAGTATAAGATGGACTATCTGCGCAGATTATCTATTTAGAGGGAGAAATATAACTCGAGTAATCTGATTTTATGTTTTGTAATTATATTTTGATTGTCAGAGTAAATACATAAGTCACTGTGGCTGTGATGAAGAGAGTAATGAATTTTTGGGACATAGAGGAAGCGTTTAATTACATGAATAATCCACTTTGGAAAATGATTTTAGTGACCAAAAAGCCAGGAATAATAATTACACCTACTGTGCTATCTATCTATCTATCTATCTATCTATCTATCTATCTATCTATCTATCTATCTATCTATCTATCTATCTATCTATCTATCTATCTATCTATCTATCTATCTATCTATCTATCTATCTATCTATCTATCTATCTATCTATCTATCTATCTATCTATATATTATATATGAATATATATATAAATAAGATGTTATTTTTGGCAGTCGGTGGCCTCATGTATCAGTCTGGAGCAGCCAGTGAGCTGATAGAGATCTGAAGTCAACAGGCTGCAAATTGTTCACTGTGGCAAACTCAAGTCTTGTGGAGCATAAAATGAGGTAATTGCTCACATTATGATGGAAAATGCCAATTACTGTCTGACTCAATTAGTAAAACGGCAGTTGTTTGTTTTGAGGCCCACAGACTTCTGTCATATTAAACCATGTCCCCAAATCAATCATCACTGAAATCACATCTTCAAACTGTTACACTAAATATGTCATTTTATGCATATTGTCTACAATGTGTTACATTTGGGTATACATTTGTCTAAGTGTGAAACAGCAGGCATCACTATCATGTCACCTCTGTCTTTCTTTGTTTTTCTATAGCGCGCTTTGTGCAGTTTGGTCCTCACGGGGACCTGTAGAGCACGTGACCGTCAGCTGACTCCAGGCGGAAGCTTTTGCGGAAGCAGAAAACAACAACATTTTCACAGGAGAAATCCGAAGTTTTCATCTTATTTATCTTTGTGGATCATGGAGTCGACGCTGGAACAACATCTGGACGACACGTAAGTGAACACCAGACTGTATTTGATGTCGTGTGTGAAATGTCCAGAAATTAAAGACGCGTTTCGCTCTTTGTGTGTGTGTCTGTTGCAGTATGAAGAACCCGGCGGTGGTCGGGGTGCTCTGCACGGACCAGCAGGGACACAACTTGGGCTGTAAGAAAAAACACCGAGATAGATAATTTATCTATATCACACAGTGTAGAAGATTTGTTTTAATTATTGCTAAGTACTTACAATATAAAACTGTTGCGTCATAATCGACGCTGAATGTTTGTTGTTGATCGCTTTGTTGTTGTAACTGAAACATCGTTTAAAAACCATCCCTCCATTATTCTCTCTAAAAGTTTAGTGGACTAAAAGGTACAATATTTGCCTCAGTTAGAGAAGTATTAAAGAAGTACAGTACCTACATTTTGGGAATAGCAATATGACTGGATACGAGCAGCTCAACACTTCATTTATTCATCATCAGTCACACAGTCAAACCATTAGACTTACGTGTCAGAGAGAAATCATTTGATCAACCAGATCATCAGAGCCACCAAAATGAAACGTGTTATCACTCCTTAAGCCAAGACAGTTTAAGAAAGATATTAAAATGTGTTTTAATACTCCATATCTCACTACTGCTTACATCCAGAGACCCAGGAATAAAAAGTTTCAGCAGTCTCTCCACTGGTTTTCATCATTTTAAACTTAGAATGATTAAATCCTCTCCTGTGTATTTTCTGTGACGTTGTCTCAGGCATCATGTTTAGTCTGTTGTTGCTGCCTCGTCCTCTGTGTCTTAACATCATTGTGTTGCTCTACGATGGGAGGGACAGATAACTGTCTGGGACAGACAACTCTACGACAACTGTCTGGTTTATATTCAATAACTGCGGTACCTACAAAAAGCTAGTTTTTTCACCCTGTTTGAAAAGTTTATTATTAAATGTTTTTGTTGAGGAGCTCCACCTCTAAGTTTAACGGTGTGTGATAGATGGCTCTAAAATTTAAGGATTAACTTGTCACCATTGTTATTGAAGAAAACAGTGTATGGTATCAGTTACTCTTATGACAATACCTTTCCTGAAACCTAAGACACTTCTACACTACATCCACGTGGATCTGATTGTTGACTTATAATATTTTGAGTGAGAGGATTCACATTGTGTTGAGAAATGACTTCAAGATTATATGAAAACACCACAAAAATGCATAAACTGCTGTAAGAAAAGTAGATTTTGAGTTTAAGATAGTGTTTTTATTTGGCTATTGTGTCAAACATATTAACAAAAATTATACGTGAAGGGAAGTATTGTCAGCTCCCTAATCACTACAACCCAATAGGCAAACACTTTAAAAAGGGGAAATGTTATGTTTATTAATTTTATATTACAGATACTCTCTGTCCGTCTTAGTGGGTCAGTTTGGGTCAGAAGCTGTCCAGAGTTAATCATATTCGAAAAGTTAATAATTGCATGTCACACAAGCCGAGATAACCGAGCAAAATACTTGACCCGCTGATTAAAAAAAACAAAAACAACAAAGTTGGGTCATTTGTGAGCATCACTCACAATAAGTAACTAATTTAGGTACAACAGATGATCGTCTCAATAAACAGTTCATACCTTCGGGTTCTTTTCACTCGATATTTGAATTATCTGAATATGTTTAAGATTAAACTTTAAAAACTACAAATGCACTCAGTTTACATTGAATTACGCATTTTATTTCACTCATCCAGAGCAAGAATATGCTAAATTTGATTGTTGTGACATTTGTGGGTAATGATCTGCTGTGTTAACTTTTAGAATAAATATTATTCAAGTGTTTCACTGACGTGGTGCAGATTGCTTTTTAATGTGAAATATCAAAGCCGTCCATCCAGATAATTGTATAGGCGTCATACAAGCCAGTCATTTAGACTGAGAAGGGTTAGATGAGAAGGCCTCATTTAATTTAAAAAACTAATTTTCAGAATGAGTTGTGGTATTACAGGGATTCATGTGACTGAATCAAAAACATGTTGATTAAAAATGTAGCTAAACTTTGGAGAGAAAAAAAAAGACAGAGGTTGCAAATAAAATGGCAGCTGTCCGACTACGTGGGGAGAAAGTTCATTTATTTCTGCTGTTACTGATCAGTGACGTTCCTTTATCTTCCACGATCACCAGGCCGCGGCTCCCTGTCTGATGAACATGGTGGGGTTGTGTCAGTTCTCGCCAAGCAAGCTGCAGCTCTCACCAGAGACCCAACAGACCCTCCGACTGTGTGCCTGGAGTCTGAGTCAGGGTGAGGACCCACAGAACCTTTTGTCTTTCTTGCTTGACTGGTTGTACTTCGCCTCCATTTTCTTGGTTTCAGTGAATAAAATGGTGGTGGTTTTGATTAATATTTGGACAGATCAATAAATCTAGAAGAATCTGTTGAAAAGGGTCCAGAATCAAAGATTAAATGCCTGTCTGCCACTTCAAATCTTGGCAGAGGGGTTGTGTTTTCAGTTATGTGGCTACACTGCCACCTTCTGGACACTGTGACACAACATCTACTGCTCTGGTCTGAGTGACCTCGATTTTAGACAATACGATTAAGATTATTAGAAATTTTACATTTTTTCATTTAACAGTGTTGGTTCTTAAAGGGATTTTAAGAAAACTGCTAAATAAAATGCTTTGGTGTAGGTAGGTTAGATCTAAATCTGAGTTTTAAAGTCAGTGTTTTAATATCTTATGCAAACATTCCTTCTTCTTCTTTGAATAGTACATTTTACAGCAGCATGTTTAGTGCTGATAGGTGATGACACTCAACAGAACTCATTTTAATAATAATGAAGTGTGCAGACAACCTGCAGATTAAACAGGACGTGTCAGACAAAGCTGAACAATATGTTTGTCAAGTTTTTTTGTTTTGTTTTGTTTTTGTCAAGACATACATAACACAGAGGCATGTAATTGTTTTTACCTGTTTGTTTAATTGGTTATCAAATGACTATTTGTCTTACTGTTTTCTTTTTGCTTGTTTTCTTTTATAGGAACATTTTAGTGAGGAGTCACGGGACCATCACAGTAGCAGTGCACAAGATAGCATCGTGAAGACAACAGGACTCACTGAGGAGTTTTATTGTAAAGAAATGTACAAGAATAATCACACAATGTGAATGAACTTTGAGAAAGATAAATCAGAGGCTTCCTCATTGGTCTGCTGTGTTTTCTGTATTTAAACCCTGTGTTCTTGCTTTCTAATATTACTTACTGCAGTGTAAATCTCCTTTATATAAAAAAAAGAGTATTATGCTCCAAACCATAAGTAATCATATTACATATACATACATTATTAATGTTGTTTATGCATCTTTTTGTTTGCATCCACATCCTTCAAGCCAAGGCAGTCATGCACAGAATAACAACTCTTAATAAACTTTAACTTGACTTTGTGCTGCCCTCTTCTGTGTTAAGTATTCATTATTTTCTCCTTTGCTCAGTGTTTCATGGTTAACTGATTAATTTTCTTTGGCAGCTTCTTGACATTCATCCATCCAAGACGTGCGGGGAAAAAAAGAGAGACGGGTTTGAAAATGTGCAATCATTAATGAAGCTGCTGAAGTCATGTCTGGCGTTATGATCTTCTCCCACATATATATTGAGACTGGAGGAGGAGAGTGTATGTAGAGATATGTTTTCACTCTAATCAGATAAGTGTTTTGTACGAGAAGCCACATATAGGCTATCTCTTTGTCTTTACAGCGCGTTGCTGTCTATCCGCAGAGCAGACGTAGCGCAGCGCATCTTTGTGGCGCAACATCTTTCTCGGAGACCTGAGGAAAGTCTGCGGTGGCTCTGATGTTTTGACCGCAGAGCCCCCTCCTCTCTCTCTCTCTCTCTCTCTCTCCTCCGTTGAGGTTCATTGCTACGTCTGGGTCACGTGTCCCTCCTCACTGCTCCGTCAAGGCTTCGCCCTCGGCGGCTCCTCGGCGCAGCGATGATGTTTGAGGGCTGAGATGTGAGATGCGACTCAGAGGGGCCCCGCTCACAGAAGCTGAGTTATGGCACGGTCATCCTCGAAAACGTCCTGCAGTTATTTCTCTCTGCCAAAAAGTCCCTCAGTGGTGGTGACGCGCACGCCTTTCCGGGACTCACAACACCGGCGCGAGAAAATCCCAAATTACGCATCAAATTAAAGTTAATTGAAAACACGAAAAAAGAGTGAAAAGAAAAACGGGACAGAAGCTTGAGGAGAGCAGAAGAAGATTCAGGTATGTGCTTTATTCGTCTTTATCGTTGTTAACCATAGCAACCATTTGAACAAAAACACCAAATCATGTTTGGATTATTTCTAATTCATTTTATGAATTGCCTCTCTCCTTTGGGAGACAAAACACCAAACACCCCCACCCCCTCCCCACTATGGCTCCATCTTTTAGTGTTTTTTTTTTTTTTTTTTTTTTTTTTTTTTTTTTTGGGGAGGGGGTTAAAACTTTTTACCTACTTTGCTTCAGTGCAGGTTTGTGTCATATGGCACCCAGATGACATCCTCTTCAAATTCACCGTCAAAGTGTCAGTGAGTCCGGTTTTTTCCGCATCTGTCTAAACGATCTTTGTCTTTGGTTTCCCCCTGCAGTGTTGAGTTGAGTGAGGGGCACGATGCAACAGGCCTGTGAAGTGAAGATTACAACTGGTTCACAGTTACGCACGGTATGACCTCCCTGTTTTCTCTTCACAGTAATACAGTGTTGTGTATGTCTCCAGCGCGTTAAGCCAAAAGCTTTTACTTAAACACCATGCATTTACTACATAATCTCACAATTCCTCAGTACTGGTGTCTGGCTTTCCTCACAACTCAATATAGAAATGAAACTGTGGTTGTAGATGGTGGCTCCACTCCTGCTTGAGTTGGGTTTAGCTTATCTTGGTCTCTCTTGAGCACGCAGAAAACAATGACAGAAACAGCAAACGAGAGAAAAGTTTCTCGAAAAAAAAATGGTTTCAATTGCCAAAGTAGCACTATTTCTCTTGGTTTCATCAGTATTGTCCTGCCACATAGAGCCAGTTCTTGCAAAAGAGTAGCTCAGCTTAAGAAGTAATCTTCTTGGGGAAAAAAAAGTTCAGGTATCAATGCATAATATTTACAAAATAAGGATATTAGAAGGGTTGGCAAATGTAAAATATATTTTCTTTGTCAGTGAGTAAGTTTATTTTTAAGAAGAATGTTATTGTCATTGTAGTATACAATTTCAATCAATCCACTTAAAAATACAAAAGACATTTAATAAATAGTAAATGATAGTGAGCCAGTCTTACAAGTTTAAAAGTCTGATAGCTCAGGAGTAGAGACTGTTTTTTAAAGCAGTTTGTCTGACACCTAATACTTCTGTCCCTCGTGCCAGAGGGTTCACATTTTAACTTAAAGTGATGAATGCTGAATGCAGATTTTCAGCTTCACTCATCACCACAAGAGTTGACTTTTGTTATCAAGGCGTAGTGACACCGAAGAAACACACACTTTTACACACTACATCTGACAACAGCAGCTGAGAGAGATAGTGTAATTACTCTGTTGTCATCGTGTAAACTGCGTATTATCTTATCTACCATTACAGTCAAACCAGCAGATGTGACGCAGCGTGTATTCAAACGTTATGTTGTTAAAACTCAGATAACGCAGAATCAGAAGTTAGTTAGTTTATTCATTTACTTTATACTTATACTTTATACTGTCAGTGTGTGACTATTTTAGAAATGGGACTTTTGTTTGACCTATTTTTTTTTTTTTTTTTTTTTACCAAAAAGCTGTTTTTCCTGTCCCCATCTAAAGAATGACAATGTGACAGACTTACATGTATGTCAATTTTGGGTTGGGTTGGTTATTCACCTGAGAACATGTCTGTGCAGATGTTTGGGAATTCTTTGCTGAAAACTGATGAAAGCAGGTCTCCATCATTGTCTCTACCTCCCGTTGAAATACTGACATTGTTGTGGACAGATTCTCCCTCATGCTGTCTAAAAGCATATTTGTTTAAAACAGCTGTGGTCAGCTTCAAACTTAAACAGGATATGTAACTGTATGACTAATCTGCTAGCAGCTAAGTGAAACCTGTTTAACAGGGTAAAACTTGAAGGTTTCTTCAGTCAACATCACAGATGTGTTGTAGTGTTTTCTGCACGCTTTCCTGAACTGACCACCTGACTGTTGCCTTTTAAATAAGGAGGTGATTTTTTTTTTTTTCATGTAATTTTAGGGTATTTTTGTGTGTGTAAATGGTCATGAGCCGCGAGACTGGAAAAAAAAATAGTCAAAGCAAGATTAAAACAAAACAAAGAAAACAACTGAAAGAGCCCAAAGACAGTGACTGACTGGACCAAAAACACTGGACGAAAAAAAAAATCACTACTAACTTTCTACCTTCACTGCATTTTGCAGTGCAATGTCTATAAGTGTGTGATTATTGAAATATGCAATTTATGATGAGATCACACTTCAAAAGGTGTCTGCTCAGGCACTTTACCTGTCTCCATATCTCCACTGCACCAGTGTGTGAGAAGATCTGATTAGAGCTGAACTGTCCCCAATTCTTATTGAATACATAGAAAACAGTACAGACCATATACAGTCCACTCTACCTGTCATTACCAAGAATCTTCGGGTGATTAAAAAACTGATTTCTTTTATTATTATTATTATTATTATTATTATTATTAACGCTGATACATAAAGAGGGAGGAAGCAAGAGTGTAACATTTTTCTCATTGCTGCACATCTTTTGGGTCAGACTGCTGACTGAAGCACTATTGTTGTATCTCAGTGCAGGGGCTGGATACTCTGACGCCTGCAATTTCTTTAAAAAAGAAAAAAAAAAAAGAAAAAAGTAAGAACAGAAATCTATGGAACATTATGGAAACTTTTGAAGATGCCAGACTTGGTTTTTATCAAGTTGGCAGAGAACCAAGCAGAGCTAGAAGAGAGTGAGTATCAGTGCCCAGAAACACCATACATCTCCATGACGTGATATTTCTGTTTAACTGCCGCAGCGTGTTCAACACATTGAATTAAAAGGTGAGGACATGTCAATGTTGGGTTCATGACTAAACTCTCTTGCTCCCAAATGGTAAAACAGGAATCACAAGTTGTTACTAGTTCAGGTGAAAGGATTTCACAACTTTAGGTTTAGGTTTTAGATTAGTTACTTATGACTAACTTACTGGGAAAAACTTTTTATCCACACCCACATCATGGAAAGGGAAAATGGTCCAGACCGAAATGTCTCAGTAACTTTGAAGTGTTTAAATTGGTCACCATTTATTCTTGTACAAACATTTGTGGTCTCAAGAGTCGTGTGACGTCTCATCCAGCACCAGCATCTTTCATCACACTTTTTCAGTTTGACCAAATGTAAAAGCAGTGTAAATTCCATTATTGTAATTTTTCATGCCAGCGCACTCACAATTCAATTTTATTTGTACTGAGTCAGAACTTACAGTATCATAAAAAAAGTGTCCATGATGAGAAAACACTTGACAATAACGCAGAAGAAAACTTTTTCAGTGATAGAAACCTCCTGCCGAACCAGACTAAGAGTCAGGATGGACATCTGCTCTGACTGGTTTGGTTGAAATGTGAGACGGATGGAGAAGAGAGAAAGGGGAGGGTGGGGTTAGAAAGAAGAAAAAGAGACAAAGATCAGTTGTATATATTGTTATGTTCAAGCACTGTAACTGTCATGCACTGGATGTTTTAATGACAGTGTTGTTATCAGTAACATCAGCAGCAGCAGCAGCAATAACAGAGCAAATAATTAGTATTTGTAATAACACAACAACAGAGTTTGTCAAAATCTGGATCCTGCAGCTACAGAGTCAGAAATATCTGATGAGTGAGGAACAGGAAAAGCTGAAACCACGATGCAAATATCAACATACTCAGTTTGAATTTGAGCTTGATCTTGAATTAGTATGTTAGGACACTAATATTTGTATTCAACTAATAACACCTCTACAGTCACACAGAGCTGTTAAGCTGGCTTGTCTTAATAAGTTTACAGCCTGACTGTACGATCTGTTTTATGTTCATTTGTGAAGGAGATGCAGACTCAGTCCAGCCATCAGGTTCTCTGCAGGTTGCTCTTTCATGGCCTACATTCTTTGAAGGATCCAGCCTCTCTGAGCTGGTATACACTGTTACAGTGTTTCTGGCAGAGAAGCAAAAGCTGGAGCTGCAGATCACATGACACCATTAGGCCAAATATTTTACAGTATTCTTTATACAGAATAATTCTAGTCAATATCCACATCGCTGTGTTTTAAGAGCTACTTATGTCTCTGCTTTCAGGTTTCAGAGATGTGAGTCTACATCTGCATCTGTTATTATATTTTTTCATGAGTCATTACTGACTTCAGGTATGGTTGTTCTCTTCTTCTTGCAGGTGTAAAATTCATCTTGATGCAGCCGTAGTTCCAAGTGCCCTTCAACCAACCTGAGGATGACACGCAGGGAATAAGACATCTGAATTTTTTCTTCATCTCCGCAGCCATCAGGCGTACTACCAAAATAGCATAACAGGTAACCAAGTAAGCTGGTTTAACCATCGCTTGTTCATTTCTGGTTGAAACGATGGGGATGGTTGAACTACTTTGTAAATTCAATTTTAATCCCCGTCCTGACTCCTAACCCTGACCTTTCCTTTCCTCCTAGTCTCACTCTACTCTCTCCTTGCCCACTCAAGTCTTCTCCTCTGGCTTTCTTCTCCATACTTCAGGGTGACATGGTGGGTCAGTGGTCGTGACTGCAGCCGTGTCTGCACGATTGTTTGAGTCTTGCTTCATTTTCCCCCCACAGTTCAAAGATGTGACTTAATCACATTGTCAGTAAAAAAAATGTCAGTCTCTTACCAATTAAATGCAACAAAAAAAGCAAAAAAGTGCTCAATGTAAAAGTGTAGCAATAATGCAATAAAAATGAAGAAATAAAAAAGTTGAATTAAAACAGCAGGATGAGAAGATAAACCAGCCACCTAGAGAAAACGATCTAAAACATATTAAAGTTGAATTAAAACAACAGGATAAGACACAACAAACAGGTAAAACAAGAAAAACCTCAAAGGCAGCAGTAAAAAGGTGTCAGGGGATTTATGGCCCCTAAGACCTTAAGGCAGATGGTTTAGGTATAATTAACAAAGGCTGCTTTTATGCCTTTTTAGTTCAGACCTCATGAACTATGAAGGTTTTAGGGAGATGATCTTAGAAACCGGGGCACATCAGACATGGTAAAGCTCTTCAATTAAAGACCAATAAACAAATTCTAAAATGTCTGTGACCTCTTAAGTGACTTCTTTTTAAGATCAGAGTAACATCTGGTCTCTGTCTGTAACTGACCAGTAGCTTCCTTCAACCAGCCTCTTAAATGATGACCATGTTTATAATGTGACATAAGGTAAGGGTCAGTGTGAAGTCCAAGGTGTTTCACCTTTTCTTAAAACTTCAGTCAGAGAAATACATTTTACAGTTTTTCTCAGCTTTTATTGCAGTGAGTAGGATCTCAGTTTTGTCTTGATGTAGCTGTGAGAAATCATGAGTCATCCAAAGATTTATATGCAGCGACGTTTTTAGTTTTTATTTATTTTTATTTAACCAGTTGAGTCAGAATTGAGAACAATTTCAATGACGACCTGGGCAAGAGGCAGCATAGAGGAAACATAAACAAAACAGCGAAACATACGTCATAACATGACTCAGTCATATCTGATCACAGGGAACAAATCTTACAAACAGACACAGTATGAAAAACACAATCTTATACCATCAGACATCATATAAACACATAACACAAAATATATAACTGTGAGCTAGAAGTAGCGCTGATCCAGAGAAGTTAAAAACATATGCAACAATCAATGATTATTGTTTGAAGTGTATTTAGATGTGTGCAATCAAGTTGTTGATAGAACTGTAATCACTCGTGCTTGTAGAGATAAATAGCAGAGTATCACTTGTAATTATAGAAACTGATGTTATAATATTTTCTGAGTGGAAGCAAAAACAGACTGAGGGGAAGTGGGACAAAGGTGGAGCTCAGCGGGACGCCACAAGTCAGGTCTATTTTATTGGAGAAGTGGTCAACCATGGCCACCTAGAGCTGCAGACCCGTTATAAACCCGAAGCTGCTCCAGAGACCAAGTCAGTATTAAAGTCTGTTAACCAGAATATTCTAAGGGAAGTTAAAATGCTGTGACCCCATGCACTGTTTTCATGCCCTGGACCAGCTGAAGCAGTTAGACTGTGTGGAAACATCAGCTCTATTATAGTTATACAGTTAAAGTTAGTTTATCCCTTGTCTCAGAACAGAATTTAGAGACTTAGTTTTCCTGTTGTGTAACTTCTGTTTGACATCTTGGGGTTTCTAAATATTGAATCTGGGCTATTTGGATGCAAACCTGTTTGCTCTCTGACCTACATGCTTTTCTATGACTGTCCCTCTTATTCTCCTTTCCACCTTGCAGACTGTAGTTGTTCGTGCAACTCTGATACGACTCAGTTCATTATTGTGTGTCTTTAGAAGTGATCATGCTCAGTCAGTCACTCTTTATAAATATGCACGGACAGGTACAAAGTTGTCAAAATGTATTTTTTTTGGGGGGGGGCTTTACATAAAAGGTACGATCTGTGATAGTAATATACTTGAAAGCATGGCATCTCCTCACCGGATGACACACTGCTGTCACTCACGGACTGATTAACATGTTCAACATTCATTAACTCAGAACCTATGTTTGAAATAAATAGAAAAAACAACAACGGAGAAATATATTTTTTAAAGTTTTGATTATTTCATTTAATTCAAATGGTAAAAATCTAATAAATAGGAATCATTTTGATCACCACTTTGTTTGTTATACTGTAATCAGTTTAGCAAAAGAAAATGACTTTGAAGTTAATTCTAATACATTTTGCTTTCAGTTGCAAAAAAAAAAAAAAAGAAACAGGGAAAAAAAACTTGAGCTATGGGCAAATCGACCATGTTGCTACCAACCCTAGATAGTCTTCTAGTGATTCTGTGGAAGTGTTTTGTCTCAGTAGGAACCTGTGTTGTTGAATTCATGGAGGCATGAAAGGTTTCACATGCACGTTCACGCCTGCTAATGATCTTACACTGATCCACTGACTGACAGATGGAGGGAAAAGCAATGTATCAGTAAAGGCAGTAAAGAGGGAGACAATAAGTATCAGTGACAGGTGTAAACAATGCTGTATATAAATACTTAAAATGGTTTCAAATGTTCAAACTTAACACACAAGTAATAACATAGAGAGTAACCCTAGATGTAAACCTCAATTGTTTTTATTTATGAGAAGAACAGCCCATGGTAACTATAAGACTTCTGTTTCCAGTTTGCTCAGTTCACACTTCAAACTTGAAGTCAAGCTTTCAGAGGGTTTTTACATTTATATCTCTTAAAACTGTTTCTATATAAAATAGAGACATAACATTATTCCTTGTATTAACTTTACCAAAAGTTAATAATATAATATTAATGGTCCAGAAGCGCAATGTAAAAGTTAGAGGGAGAAGTGTGGCTGGTAATGTGCAACATGTTACATGGTGTTAATACCTGACTGCAAAGTGCTGATCTCCAATCCCCCATCGCTCCAACCCTCAGATGCCCGGCACATTTACAAACATGCGCTCTGAGGACAACTTGTGAACAGCACATGGGGGAAATACTTTCCTTGCAGTACACTGGCCCAATTCATTCCCTTTTTAATCCGCTCTCTGCTCACTGCTTTATTTGTCTCGGCTTCTTAAACATGTCTAAGTCAGACTGAGTTAGTGATAAATGCTACAACAGACCAGTGATAAAAACAGGTTTACTACGCCCTCTCCTACTTGTTTGGCCTGTAGTAGTATGGCGCTACATGTAAATATAGTCATGTTACAATCCCACCCTGAAAATATCTGCTGCTCCACTTGAGTTGACAAGTTTAAGCATGACCTTACAACCGTTCCTTCCAATAAATTGTGAAATGGGACATAGGACTGTCACATGTCAGATATAATTTAAAATGTTCAATTCTTCAAAAAGTAAGTAAGTAAGATATACAAATATCTGTGGTTTCATGAGATTTAATCTTTTAAAGGCTGCGCCCAACAACCAAATCTTGTATAATGTCTGCTTATCAATTGATGTTGCCATGAATCGATGGATCAATATAGAGTAAACAGAAAGTATAATTAGTGATACTGTGACAGTCTGTGAGTGTCCTGATGTTATACTTCTCATCACACCTGGGTTTGACACATATTTGTCATTGCACCAAAAAAAAAAAAAAACTGCTGACAGCAGCCAGTGTACTATGAAACTGGCTGTTATGAATTATTAATAACTTACAACTTTCTGCGACTCTATAGGTTCTGTTTCACAGTGGTTTGTTGAGGGAAGCTGGAAATTGTTTATACGTTCTAATTTTGACTTTAAATTCTTGTTAAAATGTTAACATTAGTACTGACAAGTCTTTGTTCTGTTCGTTGGCACAGTTTAAACTTATGGATCAATATATAAAGTCTTGAATGTTTTTAGCAAGGTCTGTTTAAAATCTGCTGACACAAGTCAAAGACTTGGGAGGAGGATGTTTTGGAAATATTTTCCAAGAGATAATCCAAGGTCACACGTTGTGATTCGGTGGTGCCAAGTCAAACGGCAGCACAGTTGGCCGACAACACAGGTAGCCCCTGAATTACATCGCCACAGGAGCACAGGTTCATTTCACAAAGCAGCGGTGTTGGGGCATAAGTCTTAACTTCATCAGTTACACATAAACTGTACACACACACACACACACACGTGCACTTAACACACTTTGGTGCCAAGACTTCATTTGTGCCAAACATGAATTTAAGATTTTAAGAAATAAAACAAAATATAATTAATAATGCTCTCTGCAATACATTTTGCTCCCGTTTGCAAACATCAAACATTGTCTTATAGACCAACATCGCATTTACATCCATTTAAATAGATTTTACAGTTTGTTAACTTCACAGACGTAAATCTTGTTTACCCAATTAAGAGAGTGTGAGATGCACTGCTTTCCATACAGAATTTTAATTCTACATGTTTATATCCGCACCAGTTGTCTTTTTGGCCGTTGTAGGTGCATTGCTACAGCTCAGCCATAAAATGTTGCATCACATATGCTTGATAAAGACATGAGTCAGGAGAAATGTTGCTGCGATAGCAAAGGATGAAAGGAAAAGTCATCACTGTCGATTCAAGTCATTGTACATCGTGTTGTAATAATTAAATCTGACCAAAAAGCACTGTGAGCCAGTTTTAGCAGTTCAGTCATGTTTTTAGACTGTGTGGTTTCAGTTTGTCTAGGAAATATTTTCCTGAAAGTAATTTTAGTGAATGTTTCTGACTTTTGTGAGGGTTTCTGGTGTTTCCTCGAACAGCCTCCGTTTTTCAAAGTATCACAAAGTTGAACCATCATCATCAAAGTAAACTTTAGCCCATCATGCAAGGTACATGCTGTTACATGCTGACAGGGGACTTAACATTACACATAATTAAATATTTGCCCTCACTGCCACATAGAGACACTTAATGTAAACACCGCTGAGACATTCAGTCCGGTGCAGTAGCTGTAATAAGAGCAAAAGAGGTGGAAAAGTAACCAGGTTTAGCTGTACTGTAACTGTCCTGTTTCACAGCCCAGTGATTTCAGTTAACACAACTGTCTGCGGTCTGCTCACTTCTGTTCTGTGACTTAATTTTAACAAATTCATATCATATCACCATTTTAAATGGTTCAAGATGTTTTGATGGAGATTATTTGACTTTTTTTTATCTGCGGTTCAGTTTGCAGGCTGATCGATCGCAGCAAAAGCAGTGAAAGGACAAGGACAGTTTGAGTTCTGTTTAGAGAATAATTAACCCTCTAAGAAGCATCTGCTTGTCTTCCGTTTTTTATTACATGAAAATTAAGAGTCAGAGATTCACACAGGCTACAAGTGTATAAAGTATATTTCCTTAAGAATGCAACACACACAAATGACCAGATGTGGAATTAATTATCATGATAAAGGCTTTATAGCTGATAATCTTGTTTAATTAAACATGATCACACATTACCTTAAAAGGCTGCAAAATTTAAATTTATTTCCATGTGAGCTTTCATTTTGCCCTGAATTAATGTTTTTCATATATTCTATTTTTTACTACTAGTGAAACCAAGGCACCATGAACCTGTTCAGAAAAGATGTGATAAAGAAAGAGAAGGAGAAAGAGATCCAATATGAGGATCCTCCAGATGGAGGCTGGGGCTGGATGGTGGTGCTGCATTGTTTCCTGGTATGTACATCTCAGTTGTTTGTGATGAGATTGCACAAATGTCTTTCAATAATGTGCACAATGAAATCTTTATCTGACCAGTGACTGTAAATCAGTTAAGCACTCTCTATGTATACTGCACTAATTCAGTTTGAATCATTAATAATGGCTTCAAATGTGTAATTTATTTACCTCACAGACAATAAATTATAAAAGTATTGCAACCACTTAAAGACTTATACCACATCACATTCACCCAGGACTTGCCCAGATAGCAGATTCTGGCTGTAGTCTGGCAAACATTTGGCATTTTTTGATTTGGCATTTGGCACAGAGAAAGCAGAGTGAGCAGAGTGAGCCTTTGATTGGACTATGACATAGTTATGGTTGTGGTTTACCACACTACTTAAAAAATAAAGGCAAGCAAGGTAAAGGCTTTTGGCCTGACTGTGGGGATTTTAGACTCCTTTTGGGGCAGTTATGTCTATGTTTTGGGTTTCCATAATTGGTTGGGGGTAAGTTTTTCTTTTGCACCTCTAATTTGGTCCATGTAGGGGCCGTGCATCCTTCCGAAAATTTAATCCCAAAATTGGACCAATTTTGGCCCGTTAATGATCTTGCTATCTGGGTGGTTCCTGTTATTTTCATTTCTGTGTTCAGGTAAATGTCCTAGTGATGGGAACACTGAAGAGCTTCGGGATCTTCTTTGTGGCCTTCCAAGACGAGTTTGGAGGCTCTGCAGAGAGTATCAGCTGGATCGGTTCCATCATGTCAAGCCTGCGTCTGTCTGGAGGTTTGAATTGAAAAAAGCCAAGTTCATCTGCGTCATCTATTTTGCTCTTAGCTCATATACTGGATAGAAAGTTATCTCAACACGCCTCAGGTTTTTTCTCATACATTTGTGTCCTCTCACATCCCCATTTAAAGTTGTGAGACGAGACCAAAGCTGTCGTTATTTGACACCTACTTTCCTCCACATGTTTACACTTAGGTATTGGGCAGCAGGAAATGGAGAGAGTTTTTAGAGCCTCTATCTTAGTGCTTCCTCTTCTGTTTCTCCTGTAGCTCCTCTTGCCTCTGTGGCTTGTGCCAAGCTGGGAGCGAGGGTGACCTCCATCGCCGGAGCACTGCTTGTGAGCGGAGGCTTCCTCATAAGTATTTTCGCCAGCAGCGTGGTGTTCCTCTACATCAGCATGGGAGTGATAGTTGGTGAGTAGAAATGCGTCTCAATACCACTCAAACTTGCTGCTTCCCTGATTATTCTGAAACTGAACATTTTCTTTGCGCAACATTTTTTAAGGTTACTGGTTGTGAATGACCATTTCTTGTCTGACCATATTCCTGTGACTGACATAACTTTTTTATTCTTTATAGGAATGGGTTTTGCACTACTATACCAAGCCTTCTCGGTGGTCACAGCCCTGTATTTTCGGAAGAGATTAGCAACAGCATATGCGATTGGGCGTTCTGGGATGGGTTTGACCTTTGCCCTTGCCCCGTTCACTCAGCTGCTCCTGGACCAATACGCTTGGCAAGGTAAGAGGGGCAAATCTGCTCAGGAGCATAGCTTTGATATGTGTACAGATATTGTGTATATGAGGTGGTATTTTGTATGCCGAGTTTGCTTTGTTCTCCCACAGGAGCGATGCTGATTCTTGGTGGTCTCATGCTGAATCTTGTGGCCACTGGGATGCTTCTGCGACCGATCAACGTGAAGCCTCCAATGTCAAACGCTACCTCTTCTCCCATCCAAAAGAGCCCCACGCTTTCCCTCAAGAGCTCCTCAGAGAAGGAACAGACTAAGAGCTGCTTGAATGGCTCTTCTCACTTATCCAATGGCATCTCCAAATCAGACTCATTCCCATCCCCCCCTCCCCCTCCCAGGGACACTGAGAACCTGGGGGGCCAATGTACTCAGGGATCCCAGGACCAGTCAGTGAACCCAGAACTGACCAGACTGGTCCTCAATGGTGTGAATGGCCATGAGCCTCATCATGACTCGGGTCAGTGTAAACCCACAGCATCAGACAGCTCAGTGGAGCTCAGTGGCAGCATGAATGGGTCCACCATTGTTGGACTTCCCTCACATGCCAGCACACCCAGTGAGGTGACCGTCAGAAAAGCCAAAGTACTGGATTTCTCCCTGTTAAAGGACCCATTCTTTTGTATCTACACTTGGTCCTTGGTCTTCAGCCAGCTGGCCTACTTCATCCCCTATTTTCACCTGTCTGCCCGAGCCAGAACCCTGGGCATCGATGCCATGGACGCTTCGTTTATCATCTCTGTGGCAGGTGAGACACACAACAAATCTGTGACTGTGAGAGATTCGTTGCTCTCTTCACAAGGAATTTATCACAATATTGACACCACCATTATTGTTCACACAGCTGTTTCTCTTACAGTGATACTGTAAGAGAAAAGTAGAAAGAGCTCTGCTGGCTTATTCACTTATGTAATCACTCAGACATTTACAAGAGCTTGTTACCCCTAGCGTATGACAACAGTCACTATATTTTGCAGCCAACACAGCTCACTGACTTTTCTCTCCTGAAAAACAAGGCAGCTTCTTAGGATCAGGAGCTGGATAAGCTAAGAATATATTTTTGTTTTAATTAGTTTCCAAGAAAACCTCCCCCCTTATATATTTCTTAAAGTAAAATTTTAAATTAAATTATGTCTTCACTTCTCTTTCATGACAAAGTGAAGACTGCCTGTCCTTGTTTCTACAACCAAGTTTGTGTTCACTCAAATGTTGTGCATGTCACAATTTTTCTTAGTTTTCTATCAGTCACAGAAGAGAGGGAGACCAGAAATAGAGAGCTAAAGCAACAACAGATTATAATGATAACAGTAATAACAAAGATATTATTATAATTACCCATACCACAATAATGATGATAATCAAAATCATCATCATCATCATCATAGTGTAGTGGAGAAGAACACAACTATGTGAGAGGGCAAATGCAATGTTAATATCATGCAGTAAAGTTATATTAGGGCACGGAGGGTGAGAGAGAGAGAGAGAAAAGAAGTGCACAGTGCATCATGGGAGTTCCTTGAGCAGCTTAATCTTATAGCAGCTTAACAAAGGGAAGGTCCAGGACCCACCTGAACCATCCCCAACTATAAATGTTATTACAGAGGAAAGTTGTGAGCCTGACCTTAAATGTAGACAGGTTGTCTGCCTCCACGACCCAAACTGATCTGAGGTTCCACAAGAGAGGAGACTAATAGCTGAAGGCTCCTCCTCCTATTCTGCTCTTAGAGATTCTAGGAACTACAAGTAAACCTGCAGTTTGAGATCGAGGTGATCTATCAGGATAATAAGGAACTATAAGCTCTTTAAGATATGATAGAACCCAGTCTTATGTTAAATGTGTATAAAAGCTAGAGTGTATAAACAAAATTGTATACATATGGAGACGTACATAGACATAAATATATACTGACATTTATCGTTATCGTTTACTTTTTAAACCTCGCTGTCACAACAAAACAAAGAATACGTGCAATTCCCACAATGTCAGACCAAGAAAATAAGTTTATAATTAGGGGTTTTTTTGTCATCTCCACAAAATCCCAGTGACACTATAGGGAAAAACTTGATTGTTAAAACCTGTGTTTCTCAGTTTTTAAAGGTCACTGTTTGTACAGAGGTATGAAAAGGTTAAAAACAGCCTGTGGCCCACTGAATACAGATAATATAGCGGCCAGTTGTTGCTCAACCAGTAGTCGTTTGTTCTGTTTTCATGCATTCAGAAGTCAGAGCAAAGTGAAAAGCCAGCTGTAATCTAGAGGTGGGAGGCACTATACAATACAGTTCAACTGTTGGCTGTTGTAGGACCAAGTCCTTTTTAATCCATTAATGATTATTGAAATATTTGGATTTTTTTTTTCAATATATCATGAATGATAAAAGCCTTTTTTTTTTAAATCAAGTCCTCTCCCTCTGGGCAAATCCTTTACAGACAGTGTACCCTGTCAGACAGGATCAAATATGGTGACATAATTCAACTGGAGAAAAACCACATGATCATCTCTTCTCTTATGTCAAAATACCTCTACGTCAAAACTCATGGGTTTTTTATTATTATTTATTTTTTCATTTAAAAAAATCAGTACTCATAGCATAAGTTGATGTACCAATTTAATTTAGATGAGCGTCAAACATGCGTGTCACTTGTCTGAATAATAATAATCACGCATTCTTATAAGCCTGGCTCGTGACTGTAGTGGAGGTTGTTGGCTGCTGCCATTTGTGTTTAAATGTAGCTTCCAGCAGGGTTTTCACAGTGACTGTGAAGAGGGACGTCCTGGTTTCTTTAAGACTGAGTTTAGTAGGTGATGCATAAAAAAAAGTCCTCAGTCAACTTCTAGGCATTAATTATTTGTGAGCTGCTCAGACTCTGCAGTCTTATGTAATGAAAGTGCTTACATAAAAACTGAACTTTGGTCCACTGGCCAGGGCGGGTGGGTTCAGCAGTATGCCATTGATGAGGCCACGCCATATGAACAGAAAACAGCATTAACATTTTGACCACAGACCACATGTGAGTGTGGATGCTTCAAAAGTGCTCGGTCAGGGTTTGTGAATAATTGAAATGCTCCAGATGGGGCTATGCATTTATGAGTTACATGCTTCTGTTTTGTAATCTCTCCTTCTGTAATCACTTCTGAGCAGATACAGATGGAATTAGCTTCGGCATCTTTTAGATAATGACTGCAAATTGATGTTATCACAGTATGCTGGCTAATAAAGGCAACACGTGTGAGAGAAGTGTTGACATTTCATACATTAGTATGAAATCTCTACTCTATTTGAAATACATTGACACATATGTGGTTTTAGATTCCCTTAAGTAGGTAAATAAGTAAAATACTTATACAGTTTTTTCCTTCAGCTAGTAACTGTAGAAAACAGCTCTCAAACATTACATCCTGCATGAAGTGGAATGAAAACATTTATGTATTGAACCAAAACCATGATTGGGGTCATGTGACATAGCTATATAAAGTTACACAGGATACACTAAAATTAGCTGACAAATACGCTCTATGGTTCTTAAGCCTTATGTTATCCATCTCGTCAATGAAGCTGTAACAAAAACCAGAGGACAAACATGTCTGATGGACTGTTGATTTACTAAGATGAGCTTCAAGCCAGTGAGCAGCAAGCAACACGTTTGTTCTGTCACATTTTCTGGTCATGTGCACTGTAATGAGAGAGAAAGAGAGACAGAGCTGGGAAGACAGGGTGCCACCCACACCACAAAGCCACCATCTCAGTGTCCCGCTGTCCCTCTTTCCCCCAACCCAGCACTTGTCATAGAGGCCCATTGACTGGGCAGAGCGAGGGAGGCCACTATCATCCGGGTCAGTCTGTTTGGCAACTCTCAGTCACCAACACTGGAGCTAACGGGAGTCGCTAAGCAACAGCTAACTGAGTAAAGTTGCTGGCGTGTTGACAAGAGGGGCTCCCAATTTTGTTGAAGTGCAGCTCTAAAGTGGCTGATACTTTGGAGAGGAGCACTGCGGCTGTGATACGTAACAAAAGAGGAGGCAAGACAAGCCAGTAACAACCTCAGAGAAGCTGGGAAAACCAATATGTCTTTTAATAACACTTTACTTTTCTTTAGTGACAAAATGTCGTCCATGGAAGCAAAGGAAATCTCCTATGTACCTGTTAGCACTACAGGGAGACATGGACAGAACTATTAATGTCCCCGCTGCACTTGGCTTTATGTGCTACTTGGAGAGGCCAAATTTAAACTGCATTGTGCGGAGACTGAACACGAACAGCTGCAGGCCTGAACCAACCTGCTGGGTCTAAAACACACAAACAAACTCACAACTCGTCTGTATTCAAGCAGGGGACACCCCGGGACATTGTCTTAGGTCACCAGAGGAGGACACATAAACACAGCACAGCTGCCTCATGTCATCTTTCTAACCTCGGAGGACAGACGCTCTAGGTTGTGTTATGTAAGGAAAGTAGAGGTGTTCACTGACGAGGCATTTCATTGTTTATTCATTTGGATTTCATTCAAAGTCTGAGAGAATGAAGACGAACAGAACAGAATTTCTTTCTGTTTCGACTTCAAGCTGAATGTAAATAGCTACAGCATGTTCAGTCGTGGTGCAGTGGAATAACAATGGATCAGTAACTGATCTGCGCAGAACCAGTTTGTTTCATTGATCACTGGCTAAGCGCAGCCCGCTTGTAGCTATTCCTGTGACGGTCAATACACCACTGCAGTTTTCCACACAGCCTCTCGCATTCCAGTTGACCTCAGCAGAGAGCAGCACATTATCTGCCCAGTCATCATACCTGAACGGAGCAAACAATCAATCTGATAGGATGGAGCGCATAACGACAAGTTCAGCAATGTGTCTCTACTGCTGTACAGGAGGTGTTACCATCCACAACATCGCGCTGTTTCTGGCTCCACAACATTTTTGTTTTACCAGACATGAAACATAGTGACTTATCTGGATTATACATTTGATTCTAATGAACTGTGTTGCTTTTGCTGCAGAGCATCATTCCTCTCTCACATTATTTCTGTGCTCCACCTTCAAAACCCACGCACAAACCCAAACCCATTATGAAGCAGAAAATAACTGTGATGAACTGTGAGGAACAAGATATTGGTCCTTGCATGCATCTTCCATAGATTACCTTGGCTGTGTGTGAACTACACTTTTCAGTGCTATGGCTTATAATTAACTGACAATTGACCTGTTCTAGGTAACTGTGCCTCACTTCACAGTGCTGTAAGGTTGTCAGACCAGTGTGATCTCCCTTAACAGCATTGGTACTTAACCCTTACCCACCTGTTACTGTTATTTTTTTATTTGCCTTCTCTTATTTTTACTCGTTTCACTTTTCATCTTCCATTTTCTATCACACTTTGCTAAGTAAATTTATTTGTAATGTTCATAATATTTAACTTATTTCCCACACTTTTCTCTTTCCCAGTTTCCCATCCACCCATCCACTGACATCACCTGTTTGCCTTTGTTGCAGGAATCACAGAAACCATCGCCCAGTTAGCCTCGGGCTGGGTGACAGACAGGAACCTGTTTCATAAATACCACTACCACAAAGCCTACCTGATCCTCTGTGGCCTGGTCAACCTGCTCTCCCCACTGGCAACCTCCTACATCCTGCTCATGGTTTACGCCATCTTCTTTGCCATCTTCTGTGGCGGCTACATGGCTCTGCTGCTTCCTGTCCTAGTAAGGAGAATATTTTATCTGCAGACTCACATGCATTTGTCCTCACTGATATCAGCCTCTGCCACTAGTTCACCAGCGGCAGTGGTAATAATATTCAGGGCTGCTTTATTTCAGGTCCCGTAGTTTTGCATAATTTCCTGGAAAGAAAAGATATGTAAATCCATGGGAGGCGTCCTTGAATGAACTGAGTTCACTGAGTTCATTAATATAGTTAATTGTAATTAATTGTTAGTGTAGCTGTCGTCCTTTATTCATTGCACACAGCAGGTAAGATGAACAATACAACATAATGAAGAATAAAGTCTCCACTAATGTATAACCAAGACTGAGTCTGCAGCCGTGTGAGGCTGCATTCTTATACGTACATAAGTACGTACTACTGAGGTGAATGCTAGGAGTTCTAACATGCTGACGTTTAGCTTGTGTAATGTTTAACCATGTTCACCATCTCAAATTACAACTTATACCAGTGTTATACCAGTATACCAGTGTGTATTGTAAGTATTTATAGTGGTGTTATATGATTGTCTGAAGGTCATGAATTTATGTGCCAAATTTCATAGAAATTCCAGTGGTGGACCATTCCTACATCACTTAAAATCAGTGAATATATACTATATGTAAATAGAGATCATCAGCTGTTTATAGACTTAGCTAAAGTTTGTACAACAATCATGATTTATTACATATTTTTTCCAGGAAGCTTGCACATATTTTTAGGAAATTGCAGAATCATAAAATGAAATGTTACCTAGCTTTTAGACAGCTAAAGATCTTAAAAGTTTTTCAGCTCAATGACACTAGTTTATTAAGTTGTTGTCCATAAAGAAATATCATTGCGGTTTCTTCATCACATGGCGTCACAAGGCGTGACAGAAAGTGACAGTAATTCTCAACAACTTTAAAGTGACCAAAACCAAAATCAGTAATGTTAATAAGGGCAATTAAATATTCTGTGGTACCTGTAGATAATACCACCACATGTTCTCCCAATATCACTTCTCTACACAATCCCACCATCGGCACTCCCACTACATTATCAGCCTGTGGTTCATTTACCATGCAGGACTCTTCATTATTAGACTCAACAGATTATAATCTGGTGAGTTTCCAGTGTATTCGTGTGTAAGGGGCACTGTACCATGTAAAGGTGAGGTGGCTTCGTTACATAATTACATCAGCTGCCACAAATGAAATGTGATTTCGAAGCAGACCGTTGGAGACGTTTCTCAGTTGCTGTTATGGGTGGAGCAGCGTATTAAGTCATTGTGTAACTAGTATCTTGAGGTCGTATGACACCTGACAACAAATATGTGAGGATGTATGTGTTGACGGTGTGGTCTCAAAGGCCAACATATGCCTCTGGACCCAAATGATGAAAAAGTGTAAATATGAACAGAATTAAAACAAATTTCTTCTTCAGTTGGTTATGTGATTTAAAGATTGTCTTTGTCTGCTGATGTGTAGCATTAATGGCCCACATGAGGAGCATAGGTACTTAGGTTTACATTCCCTTAAACATACAAGCATGTCAGGATGTTACTGGGTGTCACTGCTCAGTTATTATTGAGTAATCTCTGAGATTTAATCAGATTGTGTTGACAGACGTGAATGCAAAACACATCCAAAACACACATCTGACAACCACTCTTGCCTAACTGATTGACAGACCTTTCGGTGCACCTTATTAACTGATGTAACTATTCTTTGCAGTCATGACTGGAAAGCAAAATCAGGTATAACAGGTTTATAAGAAAACATATAAATCACCTAACAGAGATTAATAGATTTTTGACAGGTGATTGATAATGTAAGTAGTTTCTTTTTTGATTAAATTATTGTGTATTTTCAGCTTCCCGGTATTTATTGTAAAATGTGGAACGCTTTGGGAGAATGTTTGTAATGTGTCGTTCTGCTCTGCAGGTAGATCTTGTTGGGTCGGAGAAACTCAACAACTCCATGGGCTTTTCCATGTTTTTTGTTGGCCTGGGTTGTCTCACGGGGCCTCCTTTGGCAGGTGAGTGGATCACATTATGGAAAGCCTTAAGGTGTCACGCGTCTGCTAACCCACTTTCCCACATGTACACAATAACAAACACATACAGTTACATGTGCACTGCACATGCCTGGAACTAGGACCATGACGTCATTTTTTAAAGGTGATTAGTTGCACAAAGGGCAGCGTTGAGTGTCCAGGTGTTTCTTTGTGTTGTTGCATGTTTGTGTTTGTGTGTGAGTTTGAATGTCAGTTGCCTGCCCATAACAGCTTCAAACGAGGAGTAAATGACTGCAGGTCAATGACTGGAGGATGTTGTTAAGCCTCACTTATGTACATATATTTTTTTGAGGGGTTCTGCTGCGCATATTTTTGCGGGGCCCTGAATTCCTTGCAGTGCCTCAAAGTGTGTTTCTGCCTGCCTGCGGCTGAGCATACAGCCACTATGGAGTGTGAAAACTGAAACTCTCAGGAAAAAAACCCCAACAACCTATAGTTAGTGCAGCTCACAGTGCAGACTTCGATTTTGGGGTTTCTCTGGTGGAAAAATCATCCATAGGTTACTGGGTCAAATTTCATCCTGCCTACAAGCGAGTGGTGTTCACAGAAAGAGTTTGAGTCACTGCGTTTAAGTGATGGCAGATTTCCTTTGTTAGTCTTAGAGAGCTGGTTCTGATCTGGGATCAGTTTTTTGTTACAGTGTTTTTGTTGCATATTCCCTCTAATGAACTTGGCTTTTTCTAGGTCAACTAAAAATATGTCAGCATCAATCATCTGCTTGACACATGAACTTGTGTGTCAGCTAAACAAGTTTCTAGCTGTAATATGTGGAAACTTGTGCAGCATGTTTCATCATGACAAATTAATGTTCACCCACACCTTTTTCCTGCGAATGGGAGGTATATATATATATATATATATATATATATATATGTGTGTGTGTGTGTGTGTGTGTGTGTGTGTGTGTGTGTGTGTGTGTGTGTGTATATATATATATATATATATATATTTTCTAGGAAGAAGAGAAAAAAACACTTCTTGTCTTTGCTGGTAACATTTGGCCCCAGTTAGTGGGGAGTTCCCTTGAACCTATTGACATAGTCTCCGCCCACAGTGTTAGGCAATCCCTTCAGAGGAGCTTATGGATTTCGGGGCTAAAATGAGACTAATGACCCCCCTCCCCTTTAGGGGGTACGGAAATAGCATGTGGCTCTGTTTACCATCCCTGTGGTGCAAGTAAGAAATGATGTTAGGCAAACGATGGTCGTTCCCTCAGGCCACAGGTTGTAATAACATCCCCGTTGTCCAATTCCTCCCTTCAGGAAAAGCAACTGTCTGTTAACTGTCATACCTGCTTTTTTATGTGGTTCACATCAGTTTGGTTGTTTGAAATGAATTGCCAGCGTGGCTCATGTAAACACAGAAACATGTGGAGACGTGGTTACAGTATGCAGTATAGTTTACACTGAGGTCACGCATGTTAAACATGAGAGCTGTCACCATGTTGTAATGTGACATACAAGTTTTAAGAGTTTACTTTTTAAAAGATGAATACAAGTACAATGGGTTAAAATATCACCTTAAATGAACTGTGCAATAATCAAAAATGATTTTATAAAAAATAATTGGCTATGGAAATTCTTTATGTAAACAGCATTTTAATAGTTTATACATTGTAACTAATAGATTCATTTACTGTGTTCATTTACATGTTTTATACTTTTTCAATACTCAAATATGAGTTTTTTTAATCTGTTACTATTCTGTTCCTGTTTTGCAGGCTTCCTGTACGACTACACCCAGACATACGACTGTTCTTTCTACCTGGCCGGGCTCTGCTATCTGCTCTCCTCCCTCTCCCTGTTCATGGAGCCACTAGCTCAACGCTGGAGGGCCAGAAAGAAACTAGTTCGGGCCAAGAGAGCAGAAAGCAGCTGTAAGACCAATGGCTGTTTCACCCCCGACCGCCTGCAGAACGGCGCTGTGTAGGAATGTAGGAATGACTTGCCTTGGGCCTGCATACCTTGTACCGTGGACTCCAGCTTAAGGCCGGGACCTAAGTGACCCGTAATTTCTGCAGGAGCGTAACGTAGGTCGAGGAGAGGAAGAATTTGACCACAGTAACATGATGATGTTTAAGAACATAAAGTAGTTGGGACGTTGATGAATAGATGATTATGTTGTACATTTAAAAAGCCAAAATTTTTAGAGTTCTGCAAAATATTTCATTCCCCATTTTTGTCATCAAACATTTTGATAATAGCAACTTTGCAACCGTAACTTAATGAAACATGATCAAATCCTGTTTTCCAATGCAACAAAACACTCAGCTTCTCATTGATAGAAACTATTAACACTATGCAGTTGAGCACTAATTCAACTAATTTTTCTGTGATGACATTAACGGAAGCACATATCCATAAAGCTATATACTTTTCACCTGATTTCCAAGTAACGCCTTTACCTGTAACTGTAAACTCACTGATATGCACTTTGGGCCACATTGTAATAATGCTGCATGTTATTTCTTCTGACCTTTAACTGCAGGGTAGTTAAGATACTGAGCAAATGCATAATTGCAACCCGCCTTGATGATGCAACGTGTAATTTGCTTTACAGAGCCAAAAAAGAAAAGAAAACAAAAAAAAACATTAATTGCTTCAGTAGTTTGACAGAGAAAAGATGCATCTCTTTATCCAGTCAGATTATAGTAGACACAGGGGTAATTTGTATGGCATGTGATAGCATTTAGAGGTATAACCTGTGTGCTCTTTTTCATCAGTGCACACTCACATTCTTATATTTATATCTTTATTATTAATGTTCTGGGCACTTTGTTTTTGTCCACTTTACCACAACAGTTTGACATGGACTCACTATTTAATTCAGTTTCAACCTCCAAACTTTTTCCCCCAAAGATATTTTTAGATTTTAAAAATCTGCTCAAAATTGAGCACTCTTCTCATCTTCTTTAATTTATACCTTCATTTAAATACTAACTCAGATTTTTTTTTTATATATACTTCTCGGTTGAATTTTTATTGGGTTTTTTCTCCTTCAGAGATAATTAGAGATTTTAGTGGCTGCTGACACTGATCTCTGTCAGTGAGGCATTCGAGGAAAGTGAGAGCATAAATTGACCGTTCAGTTTCTTTCACTTCTTTCACATAAATAAAACCCAGTAACTGATACTTACACAGCTTACACACACACACACACACACACACACACACACACTAAAACTGTCTCCAGCATGTAACTTAAGCAACAGACCGTTTAACTACTCTCAGCGGAAAGCATGTCAACTGTCAATCCAACTGCTTTCATCTCCAGCTTGAGCTGCTGACAGTAAAACTGCTTTCACCACGTGAGAGTTCGCTAACCACATTATAATTTTACTTTCTTGCTCTTTTACCTGACGTTCAGCCGCTCGCAGATACGAACACTTCAACTATCTGTGTCTAGTGTCATACAAAAACTAACCAACATTTTATTAATTTAATTCATTTCTTTCATGTACATTTCTCTCAACTACTAAACAAACTTGCAAATGTAAAGTTTCAGCTCAAACACTTCAACAGACACCTCAGCTCCTTTCACTGCTTGAACTTCAAACTTTAATCACATTATAAGGCATTTTAATGTGTTTACAATCGTTACACCTGCAACTTTCTGCATAAGTGAGCAATTTTTTTTATCAAAAACTCAGATGTTGATATTAAACTAAAGCTTCGGTTGTGACATCTAATAGAAAATCTTTCTCCCTCTGTGGATCACTACTGATATTACACAGTTTAGATACCGCGCAGTTGATGGGAAAACAGTCAGACCTATCTCATCAAGTCTGAGCCGTTCTATGCAAATACACACCGACAAAATTGTCCCTTGACATCTCACTTGCACACACAATCAGTTTAACCGTAGCAAAGATACCAGCAAATAAAGGAAGAACCGTGTTTGTTGAGGCACAGCTGGACTGGAGGGCTGATGGAGCTGACGAGCTCTACTGTGTGATTGTCACTGTATCAAGACTTGTGTGTCTTTCAAGTCTCTGACCGACTGTGTTACATAAATGTTTTGCAGATATCGCCCATTTAAATGCACGGTGTCCCTAAAATGACTTTACAGTGCCTGCAAGCAGCCTTTTAATGGCAGTGCGACTTATAATTTTATTGTGTTGATGTGTTTTCAGTGAATTCCTTGTTTTTTCACCACTATTTGCCTTACAAGATACTTTAATGTATCTTAACTAACTTCCTGTGATGTCAGCCAAAGACACATTAGAAAGCTTATTATTGTTAGCGAAGATAGTTTGGACAGCGTGTATGATTTAAACCACCATGACTACACTTTATTGAGTCATGGTCTTGTTTGAACACGGCCCTTGAATCCAGTCATGTGTTTTGTTACGCCGCCCTCTTGTGGCAGTGGACAGCACCTACTCAAAGAATGCTGTCGCAATTAGTACCAAATTATTCCCCCTCAACTCACTTTCACAATACTGAGCAAGGCTCTTTGTATTGTTTCAATAATGACAGTCATGCACAAAAGCTCTTTTGGCTCACGAGTTGCATTCACCACCAGTTTGCTTTTGTGCTTTAGGGCCTCTGAATATTTTGTACCATAATAAATCTTTTATGAAAAGTATTTGATGCTTTAAAAGTAGATTTAGTTTGGGATTATTTTAACTTTTATCATTATCTGGATCTTATGAGGAACTGCATGTTTGAGCAATATCTTGAAATACTTTTTATGTCTTTGGTAATGCCTGTGTGTCTTGATGACGTTTGATCTCATGTTCTTGTTACAGCAAATGTCTATGTGAGCGAAGCACTGTTTAGTCACTACTCTCGCTCCTGGATTTGTTAACTGATTGAGTTTAGAGAATATACTTAACCAATTATAGATATGCAGTTCTATGCTGTTAGGGTTCATTGTTAATGCACACTCAGCTGTAATAAACTGATGTGTGACTCGATCTGTTTTTGTGTGATTCAAAGTAACACTACAGTCCTGATCACATGTTCACTCGAAGCAATAAATGCACTGACCCCAGAACAACTTACATCGCTATGAAAAAATAAAAACACCACTCACAAGTTTTTAATGTATTTAACATTTTATTGACACATCATTCAGACAAATGGCTGTAAATTATTGCATTCATTTTCACCTTAGGTTTAAAAGGAAAAAGCTTCTTACAATATTTCTGTTAAAAAAAAAATATTCAGTTTAAAGGGTTAAATACTTAGTCATTTAATAGCTACAGTCCAAGCAGACTTGCATGTTACTTACGGGAGATGAGATCTGATTGTGTATTTATCACTGGCCTGGAAACAATGTGATGCACCAACTTCTGTCCAGTGGAGCTCTCTGTAGGAAACATGCAAACATATATTTGAATTTTGACAACAGTTTGTTTATGTTGAATTAATACTTTTGTAAAAAAAAAAAAATGTAAAGAAAAAAAATGCTGATTGGCAGTGCAATAATATCCCACTCACTTTGTGAGTGGGATATTGGATAACACGCTTTGTAGACAGACAACATAAACCAAGTGTGAAATTTAAACATTTGACACATTTGTGTCTTTTATATCTTAATTTTTGTAATAATTTACTAATTTATCAGATCATCTCTCTCACAGTGATGGATGAGCTAATATACTGTCATCTGAGATGTTTTCAACTAAGATCATTATACTGTTACTATCTGAACTGCTCACATCTGTGAAAATCTTATTAACAGAATGGCACAAAATGAAAATACGGCCTCTTTAATGATTTAATTAAGAATTATAGGTAGTAGTTGTTCCTTAAAAACTGATGACATTTAATTGTTGTAATGAGTATATTTCAATTACTAACAAGTTCATGGGCTGTTTTAAGAATAATGTAAAATTAATTAATTAAAATTATATAGTGGAAATGAGAATCATGCTTTATTGATCCTTGGTGGGGGAGAAATTTGGTCCAATTTGATGAACATCAGTTTCTAAACATTTATTGTACTTTTTCTTTGAGTTGGTAATCTGATTTTTTTAACAAACCAGTAAAGAACAAAAGACTTTACCAAACGTCATCCCAGTGCTCCAGTATGTCGTCAAGAGTCAGACCTCATTGAGATATTGATTAAAATATATTTATATTTAATATTTAGTTACAGGTCTCATCTGTCAAACAACATGAACTAAAGACTAAAAACTAAATTCATAAAGACAATGACACACCTGCACGATTAAAAATAAACTACTGCACACACTGTCATTGACATTCAATGTATTGATAAGTTCCTAGAAATTCTCACAATAATATTCTTCACTTCATTTAGTTCAGTTTATTATTTATGGCCCAGTCTCTTAATACAAAAGATCACTTTATAGCAGCAGAGTTATTTTCTTTCTATTAATTTGATTTAATCACAAATCTCTGACTGGTACCTGATTATAACCCTTTAACAAGAAATATTAATAAATGTAATAATAAGATTAAGATAAGATTTCTAGTATCATGGCCAATGACATCGTCTATAAACAGGTGTGGTTTATTAATGATGTTCCACTTTCTTAAAAAGAAAACAATATTCTGTCTTGAGGCTGTGTTGTGTTTTACAATTAAGCCTTTATAACTGAATCTAGAACAGTTTCCTCCCAGACCACATGATTTTAACCTTGCCTCTAGTTTCTGGCTATTTCTTTTCCTCCATCGGTGACAGAAAAATCTTCATCATCAAAGTGAACGGTGGAGATTACATTTGCATCTCTAATGAGGCTGCAAAAGCAACCAAATGTGCAGCATTTAAAGGGGGGTTCAACTGCAGTCGACTTGACTTAAAAACCAAATAAATTACCTTTTTCTCTCTAAGCACATCCTATATAAAAGCAGTTTTGTAAAAGTATGTAAAAAATGTAATTCAAAAATGAGCCTATGGGTCTATTAAAAAAATATGGTGGAGTTCAGTGTTTGAGAACATCTATCTTTGTGGTGATTAAATTAGGACCCTATGCAGTATGTTATTTTAGGCAGTGAATGGTCCTACTACCTCACTAAGCTCTAGGATTTATGCCAATTGCCATCACTAGAAATAACTTAGTCATGACTTTGGATTGAAACCAGTGTGCCATTTTGCATTTGTTATTGTTAAACATGTGGTGTTGACACTTTGTACTTACCACCACTGCTGCTTAAGCCACCGATACAGACTTGGCAAGCAGCACTTGTTCTCTTACTCACCATCGTGCCGTTGTATAAAGCAGTCTGACAGCGGTACCAGCTCTGTCCTGGGTGTCTGCTGTGCATTAGTGTGATGTATCAGGTGGTCGACTGCGAAAGAGGAAAGCAGGTGCTCCATGGTCCTCAAGATGGCAATGTTTTCAAGCGAAGTAAGGGGTCCTTGTCAGCACAGAACACAGCATTTGTTTTCACACTAATAAGACTAAACTGGATGGTAGGAGGAAATGGAAAACTTTCTTTCCTGTGTAAAGTGGCCTTTAACTAATAAAGGGGTATAGGCAAAATAAAAAGATCTCATGGAAGAATTTGGGGATGGGTGTGGTCCGCAGTGTGGATTCCTTCCAGCGGTGTCAAAAAGGGCAAACAATCTGGCCTGTTCTTGTCTCATTTCCAAGCAGCAGCAGACCTCAGACGACAACAGAAGACAGCTTCAGCACAGCAAACGCACTTCTTCACTCGTCTCCTCGGAGAGGGTTCAATCAGAGGAGAACACAAGGACGGGGCAGACAATATTCCTAGCTGAGGCTGGGGCCAATCCTCTTCCCTTAGTCAAACATTAAGTCAAATTGAATCATAACTGGGCAAAATATAATAAAGACAAATGAGCCCAGCGGTTCAGCTTGGCCTCTGCAGTGAGACAGCTTGAACTGCAGATGCTATGGAAATTTCAAAGCGGTGTCACCCACAATCTCCCGAGTGGAGTGTGTGACGGCTGGTGATGTAATTTCCTCAGCTCCAATTCAGAACCAGGAACAACGCACATGAAATCTTTAGCGTAACGAGTGAGGAAAACAACAGGATACCGTGCTGTGCTGTTGTTTGATCCGGCCCTCGCTTCCCTCGTACTGCACCGCTGTCTGCATCTGCCACCGTTTCACACCGCAAAACTGGACGAGGGATGCGGAGGCTCCTCAATCCTGATCAGGTGTTCACATGCCAACAGGAAGAGTTGAGGGTATGATAGGGAATCATGAGGGAGGGAGTAATTTATGGGCAACTTAGGAGCTCAGAGCAAGCCTGTAAGCAAACAGCGATCCTCACACGAAACAGGGGTCTCTCTTCGCTGGTGCTAAACAAATTGCAAATTGTCTCCCTTTTCTCGTGTAGAAACAAAATTTCAAGTGACAACTCCTTCGAAACACAATAAGGCATGGCAGCTTGTTTCTTCAATTCACTTCCATCGAAGAAACATGTTTCCCTTCAAATGAACAATTTATTGATAATCGGTCACATTAAGTGCCCAAATGCACTTTCAAGTATGTGAACAGCTTCGCATGGGCTCTATGGATTTTCCTTTCCCATGACATCAAAGTGTACATTGCTCAATTTCCCATTTAAAACAGAAGTCAACTTAAAAGCTGCCTCATCAGCGAGGACTCACAAACACTAGGTTGCCTTCTCTGCAGAGGTTGTGAGCTCTGCACTCGTCTCCTCGGGAGTCCAACGTTGCAGTGGGTGTGATGTTGACATGTAACAACTTTTCCCAAATATGAATGTTTTCAATACACATTAAACCAAACTCAGCAAATTATAATTCTGGGTGGCTTACTATTGCATGACAAACATACAATGGCAAAAGACAATGTGGTAAGTAGGCCTCTGAAACAGGTTGTCAGACATGACTAAAATATTGTGAAATTTAGATCTCTAAAATTAAAATTTCAAACACATAACTGTTACCAATTAAACTTTAAAATTACATTGACCTACTTACTGAACAAATAGCAGTTTTTTTTTGTTAATTTATACCAACATTTTAATTATACTGAATATTCTTCTCGGAGCACCTACTTGGTTTCAGAGCAATAAATGTAACAGACTGTCAAATATCAAGACAAACTTCTCTAAGCTTTTTATCCATTGCTACTGTAGTTTTTTTTTTTTTTTTTTCATAGATCACATTACACAACCATGTCTAAGGTAGGGATGCACAAAATAAAATATGAAGTAAAAAATATGACAAACATGTTAGTATTTGTTTTTACTATGCTATGCATATTGTGTTATGGGCTGTTCCCTGGGCAAAAATCTATCACACCTGTTAGTATTCAGCATTTTCAGAATTCAGTCGATAATTTAGTTTTCCCAGTGGACTGGACTCACTGTCATTCATTGTCTATTTTGCGTCTTCGTGTTCCCACACTGAGGAACACGATACAAACAAACCTGAAACCATGAACCTGAACATAACCTTTCAAACACAGTTGACACTCTAGGAAAACTGAAATGTATGGTCTGTGTCTTCAACACCTTTTATGTGACCTTCAAAATATTTTCCAAATTTTGAGAACACACACAAGGAGACCCACGAGAGTTTCAACACCACAACTCTTCTTCTGCACACCACCGCCCCTTCAATTCTTCAAAATTTTCAGTATTTTATCTTGCTACTATCAGGGTGGTTACCTGATGAAGACAAGATAGCCAAAAGAAAAAATAAACAAAACAAAACCTTTGGTAATTGTAGCGCGGTGTGCCGGTGAAGAGATATGCAGATGTTTTGACCATTAGCTTTGACAAACCAGTTACCACATCTCTACCGAAATCAAAAACTGTCATGCTCACATTTGAATCAATCCATCAAAAAGTGATTATAGCAGAAATATTATTGCACTGGAACTGAAAGCTTTGATGTCTTCTGATTGGCCTCATATAAGTACCTGTGTAGGAGGTAGACTCAACAACACCACCTCTATGACATTAGGCAAAATAGTATACTGGGCCAGGAACAAAAGCAACCTTAGTTAAGCTTGTAATTTTCAGCTTTTGTTAACACTGCGTTAGGGAGATGTCTATTCAATGTAATAAGAGTTTATGAAGTTATTGTTTATGGTTTAATTGAGGTGGAGGTGTTACTGTGTCTGCCCCTTACATTTCTTACAACTTTTTACAAATTTCTTTTCTTTTTCTTGTTACATTTTTCACCTTGCAAATGAGGCAAATGTTTTCTATTTGACTTATTTTTTTTCTTAAATTAAACTGAAATGTTTCCTCAAATGCTCCTAGTGTTTTACAGTATTCTGACTGAATTACTGCAGGTGTATGACTTTGTGAGCGATCCATACAACCTTCAGAAAATCATTTCAAAACCACACACCCATTTTAGTTTTGTGGAAGAGCACAGTTTGACCTTTTAGTGGATTACATGGCAACATACAAACACTCAAGAACCACACTAGTGTACCCCATAATGCAGAACACACAGCATGCAATAGTTACTGACATACAGCAGATCTTTTTTTTTTTTTTTTACATGGTGAACTTAGTGTGTTCTGATTCTTTAAGATGCTCCACGAACCACAATCATAACCAGATAGTCTTCTTCGCTTTTAGCCAGAGCTTTGGCAGAAGAATCAAGGAACTGCTGGGAGAAATCACAGGGAGGGAAAGCATGAAGAACCCCTGTGTTGTCTTTATCTCTGCTCCCTCCCACAGGTAGGCTGATGACTCCTGCTGCTTGTTTTTGGTTGAGGTAGGACACCAGGTTCCGAAGCGGCCGCTGAGTTGAAGCTGCAGGATCAGACGAGGATGTATCCTCTGTGGTCCCTGGAACTGCCAGCAGAATGGCGTAGCCGTCGGGACCTGCCACCTTGATGCGCCGCGACACCTCGTCAAGCTTGGGCTGGTCCAGACGGAGACGCTGGGTGATCTTTAGCTCGTTCACCTGCCTCCCTGTGGTGCCGTCGACAAGCAGATCACTGGCTACGGTGTGGTCTCCCTCCAGCAGGTGCATGTTGGCTGGAAAGTTGCTGTTCTTGAGCAACAGCATACCTTGCCAGGCCAAACTGAGTCTGGAACCGTCCGCCTTGGACAGCGGGCCTCCCTTGGCAGTGCTCTCAGAACGTTCTCTCTTTGCCGGTCCTTTACCACCGTCGCCGGCTTTGCGCTTGCGCTCTCCGACTGCTGAAATGCTGCTGGTCGAAGGTCCTTTGTCAGAGATACTCTGGTTTTTCAGTCTGCGTTCAGCCCCACCTCTTTCCAGGCTGCTGTGGCGTTCTCGTGTAGGGGAAGGCCTCTCACCACGCATAGGGCGCTCCGAGTCACTGAAACGGCCTCCATCTCTGCTGCTACCTCCAGGACTGCCATCTGGAGAAGCACGTCTACGCCTTACTGTCCTCTCAGTGCTGTCAGGTGAGTGATCTAGGTGACGTCCATCCTCCACCACACGCCGCTTACGAACAGGTTCTCGTCCCTGCAGCTCTCGTTCCAAAGACCAGGGTTCGCGTGCCCGTCGCTCACGTTCCAAGTGCTCCAGGGGCTCGAAGGGTGAGGCACGTACCCGGTCACGAATAGCTGGGTTGGGCCACTCTGTTCCAGGAAAGAGTTCCCTCTCCCTGAAGTGAAGCGGCGGTGGAGTCCGTTCCCTGACCCTCAGAGGCTCAGGTGTGGCACGGTGGACAAAAGACTCGGCCACCATGTCAAAAGGTGGTATTGGGAGAGGCTGGAGGAACTGCTGTTGATAACGATGCTCAGTGTCAGCGAAGTCCACTCTTAGTCTTCTCTCTGGACCCCCCAGCGGGAAGCCCCTCATGTGTGTGCAGGCTGCCTGGGCAGCATCCAAACTCTCGTACTGAATGTAGGCCCAGGTGTCTCCCTTTCTATAGTCAATGGTCCTTATAGTGCCAAAGCGATCAAACTCTCTTGCCAGGGCGGCCAAAGGAACCCAGGGTCCAAGTCCACCGACCCACAGGCGTGTGGTGGGAGTAGCTTTACCATAACCTATCTTTATGGGATTGCGGCCCACTATTTTGCCAGACATACTAAGCTTAGCACGGTGAGCCATGTCAAGGTTCTCAAATTTCAGAAATCCATATGTGCTGGTTTGTCCCCGTGTGGGTCTTTTGATGTCCACTTCTGTAATGACCCCAAACCTGTCAAAAGCTCTCCTCAGGTCGGCCTCTGTAACAGTTATGTCCAGGTTTCCTAAAAACAACGTCCTATTGGCTCTTTGGTCATCTTCTGGAGATATAAAATCCTCTTCACGAAAAGCTGCTCGCTCTGCAATGAAAGCTGGACGTGCTCTGGCTTCAAACAGGGCAAACTCCCGGTCCCGCTCCAGTTCTCTGGGTAAGGGGGGTGGTGGGGGAGGGGGGAGCCGTCCTAAGGCCAGCTGCTGCAGCCGGTAGTCTCTGTATCCGAGCCCGGTGGGCGAGAGGGGTCTCTGCAAATGTCTATGGCTTTGAGCTGCACCATACAAGTCTCTCTCTACCGGGGAGCGGCTTCTCCTCCTGTTTATATACACCGCCTCGATCTTCAGCGGCCGGTCGTACAGCACCAGCCGGCCCCGGGCGTGCTTCGCTGCTCTGGCGTCCTCCGGTTTCCTGAAATTCACAAACGCTATCCGCTCGTCGTTGCTGCGACTTATCTTAACGCTCACGTCTCCAAATTTCTTAAATTCGTGAAAGAGTCCGTCCTCTATGTCTTCGTCGCTCAGCTGGGTGCCCAGGTCGCTTATTTTGAGGGTTTTGTACTCACTTTCCGCGGTGGGCGGCTGGACTCGCTGCTCCCCCCGTGAAGCGGTCCTCGGTGAGGCTAAATCCAGCGTCAGGCTCAGGTTGTGGTTCTTACCGACGGAGCTCGCAGCAGCCGACTGACAACTGTGATTATTTCCAGCTCGACCGTGACCGTCGAAATCTCTTTCTCTTTTCTCACCAAGTAGACTCCTTCTCGCCGAGCCGCCGTCGCTTTTGGCCGAGCTATTTCCATTATTACTCCCACTGGAAACGGAGAGAGCCCCCATTTTCTTGCTGGTCGGGTGGCATCCTCCCCTGTCTCGAATATCATCCAAGGCCCGGGAGCGTTTTTTAATCGGCGACCGCTCTTTACCTTTCATTTCAGTCCACACGGAGCCGACCCTTAGGGCGCCTTGGGTTTTTTGCGCTGTTTCTGCAAAGTAGTGCAGAAAATTAATGAAACGAAAAGCGGATTTATTCAGTGACCCTGCGGCAAAACAACAATGGTCGCCATTTTGTAAAGATTAGCGTGAAGACACGCCCCTTCGCTCTGATTGGTTGAAAAGTGGGTGGAAAACTTTAAAGCGCCTGTCAATCATCCGCTGAGCCATTCGGATAAACGCGATTAAATATGTTTTTCTCATTCTATTACCAAATAAACGAGCTGGATTAAAGAATAATAACTAGACTTCTCCACAAAAAGATTTACAGGTTGTCTCTGACCCATGTGGGTGCATCAACAGTGTCAATTTGGGCCATCCTTAGTCAATTTTGATCACTATTATAGACAGTGTAAACAAATAAAACGACCAGATTCACGATCAGTGTCTATTAAATGAATTTTACAGGAGGAGAAAACTGACCGTAGTGTAGGGAGGGGCAGGGAAACCTCAGCGGAAATAAAACAAATCTACCAAACACCACAAGGTGGCAGTATTAGAGCAGTAACTCCGAAGCTACAGTAGCTCATAAGGCTCTGACTAATCCTTAAAAATGACCTCAGACAGCCACAAGGCCTTTCTTCCTGGATATGTGAAGCAAACAAGCTGCTAATAAACCAGTTGTAATATGTTCCCTCATGCAGATGCCAAACTCCTGAACTAAATGCTGAACTTTGGTAAAAGCCTTCACTCTGATAAACGCAGTTCATAATAATCCACGTATGTCAATAATAACCCATGGATAAAGAAGCCGAGTAGAAACCACCCTGTTGACTATTTGTTCAGTTAAGTTTTTCTACTTGTTTTGCTGCTGTTCTTGTTCCCAGTTTATGTGTATTTATATCTACAAGTAAGTACTATTTATGTTTATATATAAATATAAAGAGCAAACCAAAGTCAAATTCCTTGTATGCATATTCATACTCGGAGACGGAAAGTCAGATTCTGAGACTGAGTCTGATCATTTGTAGCTTAGTTAACCAATAAACGTCACGCATTTTCAGTTACGTACAATTTTCCAGTTTTTCCTAAATTTTTAGCTCCTTTTTCTCTTAATTAGTGCAACTTTAATAAATTTAAGATAGCAAAGTTTCCATTTTGGAGAAAGCAAGGTGAAAAACACTTAGCAACCCACTGATGAGGTATTTGACCTTTACATGAATTAATTATTATGAAGGTAAAACAAAGATATAAATAGACATATGACAGTTACCTACATTTTGTACTTTTTATAGTTGTAAAACTTTTTAAAACTATAAAAAGTAAAACTTTTTTGAAAACTTTTTTGCAAGCTGCAGGTTCTCAGTGGAGAACTTAATTTAAGCAGTGTTTTGTGTGTGTGTGTGTGTGGAAGATGAACTGTCAGAGTTGGACTGATAAACGTCTGGTAGCAGCCAAATACTTCATGATGGACTGTTTGAGTCTCCACATTGTTTATCTTAGTGGGACATGTTAACGCTGTTTGACTACTTCAAATAACAGGATCTTTTGGGTCACAATAGCTTCACTTCAAGGCTGAGATAAATCTTTTTGAGATCAAAGCTCAGAACAGTGACCAGCAGGCAGCTTTACAGATTCTAATGAGCATTAAATCATATTTTTACTCCATTAATGAGGCGGAGGGTATAGTAATTTCCAGACTCCAGTGACAGTCTTCACCCAGTGACCCTGACACACAGAGTGATTCTCAGTTAATAACTACCCGTAGCATTGCACAGTCTTAACTCAGTCTTTCATTTATTTTTGAAACATCACATAGGGCATTTGAAGCCTGATATATCAAGTCAATACAGATCAAAGCTTATGTCACACCACTGTGATTTTAATGATAACTTGATCAAACTCCATGACCCCATGGGTGAAATGATTATTCTTGTTTCTTTTTTAATAATGATTAAACAACCCTGTTATAAAAATATTGTAAACACAACTCCACACAACTGTCCTGTCGGTGTCCAAAAGTCAAAAATATTAACTTTGAAAAGCTTTTCAGAGTTGCCCAGTTTCAGCTTTTTGTTTATGGACAGATAGATTTGATTAACCTGTTCCCTGTCTACAAATAAATATTAAAATTGTCCACCGGATCACCATCTGCTATTTCTTTAGCTTTTTTTAAGATGGCCATCTCCTCAATCGCTTATCCTTACTGACAGGTCTTCTTATCTTCTCCACTTAATCTGGGATTTAATCAGGGGGACTAAGTAACTGCAGTAAGGGCTGCCGTCTCCCAGGGCCTGGCTGGAATTTGAAGCTGTGGGTGTGGAAAGTGTTTCTGATGGGTTTGTGCATTCTTCTATTGGAACCACATGTTAGTGGCTCACACAAAACCCTGACACAGACTAGGGAATGGCAGCTAATCCACCACAGCATGGCTGTCATGATGAAGCAAGTAAAAGGGAAAGGAGAGCCAGTATATTCACCCGCAAGCCATGTACACTCCTGGGGAGTAAGTGGTAGGCTTTGTCCACCAGTGGAACTCGTTTTTTTTCTCCAATTTCTCAATTCAAGTTGCATTCTCAATCTCACACAGATTGAAATGTTTGCACATCTGACATGAATATGTTGGTATTTAGTAATTTATCCCAGATGGGATGGTACCATGCAATTCAGAGTTTCCTTGACAATAAAGCAAATTGCCTGGGGTAAAGCACAACAAGGAGATTTCCTGAAAACAATTATTAAAGATGCATTCTGAATTTATGTGAGACTAAGTATGGCACAGAGACACACACATGTCATTTTTGTCTTTAAAGGCAACATGCAAATGCACGGGTAATTCAAAAAAGAAGTGGAAAGCAGATGACCTGGCTTCAGTGAATCATATTACTAAACAAAATACGCTCTGAGCCATGGTAACCCCAATTTCTTGTATTAAACTGTAAATCATTACTCTGTTGCTCAGGTTTACCACTGATGCCAGATGTGAATAAGAAACGCCTCAACGCCAGGGCAGCCGTGTGTGGGAGGCTCTCGCCTTTATCATCAATAGTGAAGTGTGGTCGCTCAGTTAGTTTTTCATTAATGAACCTGCCACTTGTTGCTGATACATGAGGTGCAACCTGAAGGCCTCTCGAAGTGAAGTCAAGTAGACTGCACATGCACAGAGTCTCTGTACATGTCCCGAATAAAGAGAAGCTCACTTCCTGCACAGCAGAAATCTTTGTGTTTATGGCAACCACAGCCTGAGAGGCATTTTTTGCCCCACAACCACATTCCCAATTCAAAATGTGACACAGACTTTTTGGTTTGCATTCTTAGTTATCCTTTTCAAGAGGGCTACAATAATTCCTGCTATGATTGCTTTTATTCCATTTTTGTCCCCAAAATACTTTCCTTCTGAATTAAGACAGATGATTTAGATGGAGGCCTTTATTAATGGTCACACTATAGAGCACAACAGACATAAACACAGATTAATATGATAATTACATTTTTTACATGCTTAAATAATTTTTTCCTCTTTGGTCTCAGCATTGTAATATCAAACTAAAACTGGAAACAAGACCTTTTCTTATTAATATGTTGAGTTTCGTGCAGGAGGCTCAAGTCGCCCTCATCGTTCATGAAATTCCTGTTTCAAGATCTTCCGAAAAGTGAAAAGTCTTCAAGTTGGTTTACATAAATGTTAAGAGGAAATATTTGAGTCATATGCTGAGGTGGGTGTGTACATCTGGGACTGTGCATGGGTCTGGAATTTGATATACTTTGGCTCAGTCAGTGCATAATGGAGAGCTGGCACTGTCGTGGTCATGTAGGCCAGGAGAGGATGCTGCCGGGCTCTTTGGCTTTCATCCGCAGCGCCACCAGGCCCGTCGGCTTGTATTCAGTCTCAGGTCCCTCGATGGAAGGCGACCCGAGGCCTCCTGGGAAGCCGTGGAGTGAGTACAGGCCGTTGATGCCTGGATGGTGAGACGGGTGGTGGTGGTGGTGGTGCGGGTGGCTTGGCGATGTGGGCATGCCCATGAAGCCCTGCAGGTTGCTGTGGGGGTGAGGGTACGGACTCATGCAGGACGAGGGGATGGAGTCAGCTCCGAGGACACAACCAGCGCCAGAACCCCCACCTCCTCCTGAAGCTGCTCCTGGCCACAAGTTGCCCTGCATCTGGATGGGAAGACATTTTGGATGAGATAGAATTAGAATTTGAAGGAAAATAAAATGAAAATGATTTATCCTTTTTTCTCAAACTTTTTTTTTTCACAAAGACCAACTCAAAATCAATAATCAATAAGGTCATCGCGTTCAGTTTGGTACAGGCGCTACTTCTAATACTACAGCACATATGTTTTATGAGATCTGCAGTGGCCTACCTGATAGGTATCATGGCGAGGGAGAAGAGATATATCATATGTAGCAGCAAAGTGGTTGCGGACCTCCTGGATCTTTCCATAGCGTTCCCGTTTTCTCCATTTAGCTCTACGATTCTGGAACCAAACCTTTCAAATACAAAAATACAGCATAACAGGCACATTTCAGATGACAAATAGTTTCGATGGCGACACAAACTCAATAATGCTTGTAGTTATAAAATGACAAACTGTAAATTCTGAAGCAGTCGTCCTAACACACACACCTGAACCCGAGCCTCGGTGAGCTCCGTCCTCAGCGCCAGCTGCTCTCGGGCGTACACGTCAGGGTAGTGAGTCTTCTGAAACACTTTCTCCAGCTCCTCCAGCTGAAATGTGCTGAAAGTGGTGCGGTTGCGACGTTTCTTGTTCTTGCCCGATAAGTCGATGGAGTCGGCGATAGAGTCTCCTTGTAAACCTCCGACCGGCTCCTTCAACTTGCCGCAGCAGTCGGTGCCAATCCCAGGATAGCCCATGGTTTTTGGAGCTCCTTTCTCTCTGACTGAGGAGAACAAAGAAAAATAGAGCGTTATACTGTAGAATAAATATAAATATGAAATATTATTTTTTCACTTTGAATTAATTAGTATAAATATATTATTTGATTGTTTTAGACTAAACTAGACTAGTTGCTATGTTTGCTTATATTTAAGGTGCTGATTTGATTGAATCAAGTTTTTATTCTTTATATATCTGTACAAAAGCTTAGAGCTCAGTGAAGCTTTAGCGGTTAAATAAAATGAAAATGAAAATATGCTTTTGTTTAGGATTTTTTTTCCATTCAGTGAAACTCCAACAAACAAATCAGCAGCCTGTTTGTAACACAGATTAACATTAACAGATTATCATACCAGAAGCCAATTTAAATGCCCTATTTGTACCAAAGAATTAAATATGTTTACATGTAAGACACTTGAAAGCAACTGAATGGTCAAAATTTCCATTTTTCACTGCCAAAGAAATAGTTCAGTAATAATTTCTTAAACCAGCAGACTTTTACTTATATATTGGCACAAAGTATCCAAGAGCAATAAACTGTAACTTTACACATTTTATAAAATTAAATTAAACAGGATGTAACGCCAAACATTGTTTGTGAGATATCACTGAAGACCATTAATCTCTTGATTGTTTTTTATGTCTTCCAATTTAATACCCAAACAAAAGCTGCCAAGAGGCTGAGCTGTGAGACGCCTGAGAAAAGCAACACACAGAACAGTAATTCAGCCAAGCAATGTTTTAATTGGATTAGCCCAGACAAACCATATTTAGGCAGTGAACTCTCAATGAATGGGTTTAAATTAAAACCGCAAGGCAATAAGTAAAAAACAAGATTTGATTTCATTTGGAAAGACAGAAGGGAAAGGTTTAAGGTCACATTCCTAACAGACGTCAATTTATTCTATGGGAAGCTTATTGTAATATCCACGTCAAAACATTCACATCAAGAATAACACGACTAGGATACAGCACTGAAATACACAAGAAGAAATTCATATATGAAAAAAAGCACATGATTGTTTGAATTAATAAAACCCATTCTGACCTTTGCTTTTAGCATTAAAGGGAAATGTGAAAGTCTTATTTTCCTTCCTGTTAACAGACCATGGAAAGAGCGGTTCCCTCCTGCGGTGTTTGGATGTTGTTGTCCATGTTCATTAAGTTTAACCTCGCAACAAAAACACTCTGCGTCTATCTGCAGGCAATCACTCACCGGGGAGAGCTATTCTTCTCGTTCACTATGGACCCAACTGAGAACATTTTTCATTGCAACATTAATTTCCTTGTGTCCATTAGATCCAACCTCACACCACAGTTCATGCTGGAAGTATTCTCTGTCAAGAATGTAAACTGGGGCCGCAGGACATAGCGTCACTTTTGCCCTATCAAGCTCCCACATCTGCTCTGCCTCCACTCCAATGTAACTGGAGATCTATGTGAAATGCAAGAAAAGCCAAATAAAGGAAAAAATTCAACATGTATAGGTGTGTACATCATGCTGTGAGTGTAGGGATCAATCTCAATACTCTGAAATGGTTGTGGTAGAAATAGAAAATGACTCTTTTCCAGGCCTCTTACTCTGTACATTAATGTTTTAAATTTGTTCAAAACAACACTTCCACCATCCTTAAAACACAGCTTTTCATTTAAATTTTACGTTTGTTTGAAATAATTAATATGTATGTAATTCAAACATATGTAATTTAATTTATGTTGTCGGCATAACATAATGGTTAAAACAGAGAGCGATATTTTACTCTTTTTCCATAGAGAAATTAGATGCATTTGTGAGGTAGGTCAATAGGATATTTCTATGTCAGAAAATATGAATAATGTAATAAAATAAATGTACCCATGGATACATTTCACCTGGGAATTACCGTTGAGGTTATAGCACATTTAAAGCCAAAAAGCAAACCTCCCATTAGGAACATCATATACACAAACCAAAATGTGTCAATATAGCTAAAATTGTATGAAATGTAAATACGTTAAGTTAAAAAGTCAAGTAATAAGTTCATTAAAATGACTCATAGTATTAAAAAAAATACTATTAAAGAAAGTTTTAACCCCCAAAAGTGGTACCCTTTTATTTAAGTAGTGAGAAGTCTTCAAGCTGTTTTTGTTTAAAAAAAAAGAAAGTAAATTTCTGTCATTAAAAAAAAAAAAAATCAGGCGATTCCTCATGAACCATAATTATTTCACCCATCAATTAAAATGAATGAATTTCATGAAACTATTTCAATCTTGAATTGTACAAAAAAAAAAAAAAAAAACACTGGAAAGTGAAAAAATGAAAATAGTGAAATGGTTTTTCATGTGTTAGTTAGCTTTTCCGACCATCACTAAACTTTCCTCCCACTGTAGACAAAACAGGAAGATGTGTCTGCTTTTTGAAGGTTCACAAACCCAAACTCGAAAATATACAAACAAAGATGGTGTGGATAGAAACACTCACATGTGTGTATGCGCACTCACACACACACATACACAAACACAGTGTTGATCTGGACATATATGTAAAGCTCTACTCAGTTGTTGTAATATCACAAAGTAAATTAAACTAACATCTCATAAAGCTTGCATGCTTGCGTGTGTGTGTGTGTGTGTGTGTGTGCGTGGACAGAGTTTGTAGCTGGGAGATGAATATGGCAGCCGTGCATGCCGCCTCTGAGTCAAGCTAAATTTAACAGAAGTAATAAAAGTCCATTTTGAAACAATACAGGTGTTATCACTATCATAACTAATTACGGGGCAAAAGTGTCTGCTGGCTGTTTTTGGCAGAAAGATGAATCAAGCTGTTGTATATTATTCTGGACACAGATATCACAAAGACCTTATCAGCGCTCATATCCTCTGTTGCTTTGCAGAATCATCAACACCAATAAATAAAGTGGAAAGACCACATCATTTTTTCAGGCTTCAGTTCAACATATACAGTTACTTTTCTTCCCAGGGCTGACTGATGCAGGCTGTTAACGTCCCACAGTGTTTGAGCTGATGCCTGCTTGTGAAATTCAGTCAGTTCCTGTTGTTTTTACACCATAAAATCTTGCATATGATGTAAAAACATGTTTAAAAACTAAAACGCACAAACAGAAATACAAAACTGAAAGTCAGTCTAAAGAAATGAAAGTTGACTAGGAGCCTAATGACACACCCAACTTGCTGCCACTCTGACCTTTAACCTCTCTCCTTCTACATCACCGGACTGTCAGGAGAAAGAAAACTTGTTGACGTTTTTATCACAACTATACCTTCATGACACCGCCGCTAACAATCAGATAAAAAAAAACTTTTGTGCAATTATCAGTTAAAATTGTGAAGAGTGCATCTCCTCAAACTGAGAAAATGAAATATAATCTGGCAGGTTTGACTATTTTAATTTCTTACTAAATTTAACAAGTCAATGCAATAGATAAAGTCCTTAAATTTTTATACCTGCAGTAATTTGTTCATTTATTTATTTATTTTTACACCTGCGTATATTGAGCAGGATGCCCATTGTTGTATTTAAATGTCCATATTAGGGGGAAAAGCTCCTGAATTGAATTGTGTGTAGGCCTGAAATCTTGTTTTTATTTATGTATATAATTTAATAAAATTAACAGTGATTTGTTTAAGGCACAAAATTAGATGAAATACGAAAACAAAGCTCATAATTATTGGTTTCATTAGTTGTTAATATTTGCGCCTTTCGTTTATTTATTGGGCAGTTGCGCCTTTTAATTCATTTTCTTTTGAGAAAAAAAAAAAAAGAAAAAAGGAAAATAAAAATTATCTCCAATTTACCTTCTGAGTTGTTTTCATAAAACGTCGACTTGCCGCTGATGGCTGTCCCCTTCTGATCCTGGTTTATATTGTCCAAGTACTTGCTGTGTTTGGACGGAGAAGCGGGCGGGTTGGACGCGGCACCGCCGTGCGTAAAGTCCGCCGCAGCATCACCAAACCTCCCCATGGCGGCGGCGTAAAGATCCCCGCGCAGGCTGAGTCGGTGAGGCAGAGGAGGTGGAGGTGGAGGAGGAGGGAGGTGCGGGGGTTTCTGGAGCTCATCGCAGGAAAGAAAAGTGCCGGAGCCGCCGTGCTCCAGTCCCGGCGAGTTTTCTGGTGTTCTCCTGCTGGTCTGCGAAGAGAAAGGCAAACAACTCTCCGTCTCCATCTTACGGGTCCAGCAGGAAGGACAGACAACAGCGACTGGGCGCTGATAGTGCGGGCGCCGGAGTGAGAGGTTTTTTTTCTTCTTCTATGCTCATGTCAAGTGGGTGGGATTTAACAGATCAGAAACAAAGACCCGTGAAACCGGGGCTGGAGTGTGTGTGTGTGTGTGTGTGTGTGTGTGTGTGTGTGTGTGTGTGTGAGAGAGAGAGAGAGAGAGAGAGAGAGAGAGAGTAGTAGGGTGTCTACAACATCCAGCAGTCTGATATAATCCGCCAAAAATTCAATCACGTGTGGTTTCTGTCCTTCCAATTAACCATTTAATTCCTATTTCATATATTGTTATGGATCTAATCACCAAATCAAGCAGGACAGGAGAAGCAGACAGCAAACACACACACACGCACACACACACACACACACACACACACACACACACACACACACACACACACACACACACACACACACACACACACACACACACACACACACAGTTTACACACGGAAAAATCACAGAATAAAAACACATTTACTCATTTTATTTTATTTTCTTACTGAATGCCATGTAATGGTCTGTTATTTGCTTATTTTCTAAAAAACTGTTTTTTCATTTTATTTCAGTTTATTGTATTTAATTTGATGTCGGATAAACCCTCGGCACGGATGCTCTCTCCTCTTTCCTCTATTTAATAAACGTTATCACACTGTGACATTCCTCTTCTTAAATTACTAAACATTTCTAGATTTACCACCTTCATCTTTTCTTAGTATTTTTCGATTCAGTATTCGACTGCGCATAAAAAAAACACCTTTACATAGATATAAAGTAGCGGTTTTGCCGCTGAACTCGTGCACAAAAAGACGCCAAACTCACCACTGTGCAACAGAAATTTCTCACCATCATAAATGACTCATGTAAAAGAAAAAAAAAAACGAAACGAAAGTAATTGAATTACAGAGGGTGTGGAAATCATTTCAATAAGACTGCTGAGGTCAAGTACATTTAACATTAAATAGAAATGGATAAATTAAACAAAATTGAAATGAAAACGGCCTCGTGAAATACTCTAATTAATTTAAAGCATGAATGAACAAATAATTGATAGATTTCGTTAATTATCCACTTACAATACAAAGCAATTTAATTCAATTTTTTATTTGTTTATTTATTTTGTTTTGTTTTTTTCCCTTTTTATTTTCGTTGATAAAACGACGACGTCCATCGAAATATTCAAGATAATTGGCCTAAATCTTATTTAACAGAGAGAGATTAAGGGATAAACATTATTAAAATCATCTTAATAACAGGATATTTGTTTTTAAACTAAGATCTGATTTAGGATCAGTTATTAATTCAGACAAAATAATCATTTGATTAAATGATCTTCATAATACTGAGACATGTCGGAAAATGAATGTAAAACAGAAATATAAGTTATTACTACTTATTATTATAACTATATAGATAATAGCTTATTTTGTACATTATCAGTGTTTGTGTCCGACTATTACAGCAGCACAGCAGTTCACGTTCATTTCCAAACTGTGGTCCTGATTTCCTGTGCTTGTATTCAATAAAGCTGAACGTCTTTCAGAAATGATGGCAAAGGCAAAACAACATTCATGAAAGTCATAACATTTCACTGCTTAAATGAAAACGCAGCTTTAATTAATGCAATGTTTTTTTTTTAGATGTCTTTTTTCCCTATGACATTATTTTGTTTGGGTAAAAGTCTTTCAAATCTAGAAAATAATAATAACATTACGTTAAATAAAAGTAGAAAGAAGAGTATGCGTCGGCTATACGGCACAAGATTCATCATGATCCTGCAGCTCAAAACCGACTCGCTGAATCCCCTCGGTCGGAGTCAGACTCAGCAATAAGATAAAAGGCTTTTGATACAGACACGTTATCTCCGATCTAGACAAACCTCGTCTAAACACAGTGCACTTACCAGGTTCAGACACGGTACTGTTGGTTTTGGGGACATCTCACCATCTCTCTGGATACCTGAGGCTGCACGGTGCTCGACTGATGGACAAGTGTGTAAACATGAGGTCCATTTGGGCTGAGAGGCCTCATAAGCCCCATTTGATTCCATTTTGAGCTCTGAAATATCAAAGTGCAGGAGGAAAAGTCTGTGACAAGAAACGTAGAGTTAACATGGCATGTGAATGATGGCTCCGAATGAGCTGCAATTCTTGCACGAATTGTCAATTTTTACAGAGCTTAATATCAATGATAATAGACATTAACAAACCACCAGGAAAAATATAATTCTAATTACAACCTCCCTCATGCTCTAATGTGCAGATAATACTCTTAAACTTCAATCCCGTCTTTACCCAGAGACTCATAAACGTGTAGTCATGGACAAAATGAAAATCCCAGTCTTCATCTGGACACAAATTGTAAAGACATGGCTGCTTGCATGGAAGCTCCTTCAAGTTTGGAATGATTAGTGAGCTCAGATATAAGGCCTAATGACATTTATGTGTAACGTGACTTAGATTAACATGTTTAGGTCAGTAGAGCTTAGAGGCTAAAAAAGACGGCGCTGTCATGTTAATCACAACCACCGTGCCACCTTTTACCCTCCCACACTCTTGAGTGTATTCATCCCCGTAAACCTCAGCCTAGGTGTAGTTGCCAGCATTTATCAAACTGTCTGGCAGACCATCATTAAAAACCTCATAATTTTGTTAAAGGGGTGTATAGTTCTTAAGATCTACACACACACACACACACACACACTCAAGGGACACGGATGTGTTCCTCAAATCTTGTGTCAAGCATGTCCTCTGTAGCCCGGGGCTGCAGAGCACTCTTGAATTCACCAACCCAGCTGAGTAAATGCATTCCAGAAATGTGGGCAAGAGGAAGAACGTCTGCACTATGATCTCGGAGCTGCCGCAGGTAACAGTGTTTGTATGAATATTGCATCAAGAGAGCGTAAGATGTAGAGGATTGTGGGTACAGTATTTGCTGAGAAATCAGAGTCTCCTATGAGTCTTTGTAGACTGTCTGTGTGCTGTGGCTCACTTAATTATACTGGAGTTGGGGGGTAGACCATTTATTCATGAACTGAAAAGCCCAAATTTAAGGATAAAATATGCATTGAAATATATGCCACATCAAGCTAAAAAAGAAAAAATAAAGAAAAAAAAAAGCAAAAGGAACATTATGTGAATTTATGACCAAGTTGTGTCCCAGCAAGTGATGTGTGTGTATGTTCGCCCACTCACAGAGAAAGAAGTGGTTTTTAAACGCAGGGAAATGGCAGAAAATAGCAACAACTTGCTGTCCATAGCATGACCAGCTTCACTCGCTGCTCCCTGCCGTCCTAAACCCTTGTCCTAAGAGCCTGTCCTGGGCATGACCCTGCACAGGAAATCACTTCAGCCTGTTGGGAGTCCCAGGTCTCCCCCCGCCGCCTCCCGGCTCTGGGCACAGACAGCGTGGATAAAGGTGACCCTGCACTCTCACTGCGCACCCTGCGGCCCTTAGGCTAAAAAGCTGCTTCCACCCCTCCTTCCACTACATCCTCTTTGCCTCGCTGTCAGTCTACAGGGCTTTGTCACACCCTGTTACACCTTACACCCTCTGGGTTTCACACACAACTTAATGTTCAGGCGTGCATGTGTGCACGCAGGCACAATTGTAATAGACAGACTAGTCAGACAGTTATGTTATTTATCACATACAATCAGACTTTCTATATAGATTGTATATGAATATAAAGTGATGTTATAATAGTGATGTCATGAGTCACGTGAATAGAGAGTAAACAACAATCTGACCTTTTCCAGTGACAGTGTGTGATCCTCAAACAGCATGTAGATGGAGAAGTTATTAAAACCGACCTGCCAGATGAACACCAACGTAGACCGCCAGCGAGAAAGAAGTACAGCTCTGTACTTCATACAAGCTGGCTGTCTTTGTCTGAGTAGCACAGCCTGAGGCCTTTCCTCTCACGTACAGGGTGGCGATTCAACCTGAGGTTTGCATTAGAATAGGAGAAGGATGGCTAATTTAATTATCCGCCATGAATGCACAGAGATGATCCCATATGCAGAGCCAGGGTTCCTCTCAGAGGCCTCCCTCACATCCTCCAGTCTGTGTCCAGAAGCTGCACAGCCAGCTGAGGACGTGATTGGCAGCTGCCGACCTCGGGGGTCAGCCGGCTGAAGAGGTGCATTCTGGGAAGCGTAAGCTGGTCCGTTGTAGTGAAGGGGGTTGAAGTTTTGAAGGGAAGTGGGAAGTGGTGTTACTGTCCTCTGTCTGACCTCGCATGAGGCGTCGTGGAGCACATTGGAGCCCAGTGAGTATTATCAGAGAGTCAGGATCCACAACCACAACACACATGAGATGAGCTGGGTACACATCTGTCAGAAAAGAGAGGACAAAGACTTAAACTGACAAAAACTAGATGGTTGACGGTATTATTTTGGTTCTGATTTTACAATATGAAAATATGATTTTCCATGCAGCTCTACAAGAGCATAAAATATTGAAATCCAGAAGTTTTTTTCCATTATTTGCCCCACTCAATTAGCCCTGCAGTGATCTTCAAATCAAAGGGCCTTCATTTTTGACAGTACAGACAGATGAACAATGAGTCCTGCAGCCTTTGTTAATCAAAATTTGGAAACGGTCCTTCAGTGGGTGATTTACCATGGAAGATCTGCTGCAGCGCCACATGACATGTGTTGCCCTTAGTGTAGTTTCAGAAATCGCAAGCACCGAGTTCAAATCCAGGATAAAACTGCGATGCGCCGCTTTCTGAAAATGCACTCCATTACTGCGAAATAAACGTATTAATTATTAAAAACATCAAAGTCTTTTTTTGCGTGATTGAGAAAATGCATCCTCAAGTATGACACTTTTTCCATCTTTTTCATCTCAATTGTTAATTACAAAGATCCCTCCAGCAGACTGTTAGACCAGTCACCATCTGAAACTGGTCTGAAGGACATCTGGATCAAAATTCAGCCCATTAATAATTATCATCTATGATGACAGACTTGATGTATTATTTTAAAACCATTTATTAAGAACTTCATTTACATTTATAGGCGATGGAGTAAATTTTATTGAAAGCCTATAAGAAAAATTGAGGGACTCATTACCCTTTATTAATGGTTCTTAAAAAATGTTAACCCTTTATTAATGGCTTATTAAAATGTTATAATTGAATACAAACTAATATTTTTATGACATTTTAACATTTATTGGTGCTTGATTGGTTACATAGGTCTGTCTGGTGGATTTAGTGTAATAACCCATCAGTGTAACTGATGGGTTATTAATTATGAGCCATTAATAAAGTCATTGATTAGAGCTTATAAAGCCATGTTACCTGATCAGAAAATGGCCACAACAGAAAACTAACAATAGGAAAAATGAAAAATATGTGAATCATCTTATTAATTGAGTTTTTTCCCCAGCATAAATATAACTTAAATACCAATAAATTGTAATTTATATACTCTATAAAAATAAATAATGATGTTCTCTATAATGATGCAGCAGTTGATGATGTGTGTGAGCTAAAGGCTACATCGTGATAATGACCCACACTACTGCTAGCTTAAATGCTGACATTTGATCAGTTAAATACGAGCATTTAAGCTCTTTTATATTAGCCACAGATATGGAGCTGGATGAGGAGGCTTGCTGGGCACAGTAGCCGGGACAGAGACGTGCAGTGTGTGTGCGGGAAAGCTTTATGAAAGCTCGGTCTGTCGTGATAAATGCCTCTCTGCTCTGACTGGCGCTTAATGAAGGACAGACCGGTGCAGCCTCGCTCTTTTTTGCTCACAATCTCCACGACTCCGTAAACACGTACCTCAGCGAAACCATCTGGTTGTGTAAAGCTAAGCTATAGGCCTCGATATACAGCAGACACAAGCCGAAGTTAAAAGATAAATAATCCTCTGAATGTGGAGCCGTTGACGTTGACACTGCGGCCTCGTTGGGCTGCGACGCATGCGTAATGACGTGAAATTTAAAAGTAGCCGTTAAAACTAATTGAGCATTCTGACAACTGTGGGCGTGTAAAACTTTAATTTTATCGTTCACATTAATAGTTATACATGCTCATCAAAATACCACATTTTCGTCAAATTAGAAGTATTTTTAGACAACATTAAACATTTAAGTCAACCACAAGCTAGTTGGTTCTCATCCTCTGCGTTGAGGTTAAACCAAGCTAAGCTAAGCTAACATTAGATTTAAAATGACCTATGGAGGCTGTTTCCTTGAGGCGGAAATATACTTTTCTTCGGGCTCATATATTCTCTGTTATATGTTTGCATTGACCATTTCTGGCCCAAATTATTGGGTAATGAATTAGTTGGATTTTTGGGTGATTTTTATTGGCTATTGGAGGAGAAGTGAGCTAATATGAGGAGCTCAGGGCAGGATGAACACTTCAGTGTGAGTGGGCTAACAGCTATAATCTTATTGATGCTGCTTTTTATTAGTTTGTTTTTGTTGTTTTTATAGCAGCCTCCAACCATGCCCGTGACCTCGGGGGTCTCGGATTGAATTATGAACAGCACGGATTGAAGATCATGGGATTTTCATTATCCAGAGGCGGAGGAGGAGGACGGGAGCCTCCTCAGGACACCCTCCCGTCCTGCAGACACACGATGATCCGGTGAGTCTTTCAATTAAAAGTGTCCTTAAGACACGAAGACCAGCATCTAGTTCATCCTGACAGGCTGTCAGTCAAGAATAAAAGGACAACTGAGACATTAAAATACGTTTAGATGAAAATAAACCAAAAGATAGGATGGGAATTATAAATAAAACACAGCATATTTATTTACTTTACCATCCAAACAAAACTAACTTATATTTAACCAACTATTTTTTAACGTCAATCAAAAAGTGACCAACCACTTGAACAATGAAAGTTCAGGTTAAATAATGAATCAAAGGACAGAAATTAGGTTTGACATCAAACTGAACTAATAAACACATATTTAACCTGTTTAAGTCTTGCAGCTGATTGATTTCGTTATCAGTTTTGCAAATTATAATTTACCATCTTATCTTTTCTCTATCACAGCGCATAAAACTGGAATAAATAAACTTTTTTTATGTTGTGTAAATAACCCTCTTTTGTTATGTTTCCGATTCATGTTGACATTATTTTCCGGGGATCATTTAAGATCGTTTCCCCGCTGATTGAAGGAAACAAGTCTCTTTTCTTCTTCTTTTTGATTACAGACAACGAAATCAACTAAATGATATATATATATATACACACACACAAACACACACACACATATAAATAATAGTCAATAAAGCAAACGAACGAAGGTTAGACTTAATATAAATTCATGATCACAACTTTGACTTTGAGCGTCAAATTATTATTGGATAATTGAATTAAGATTCTTCTCAATTAAAAATAATTGAGAGGAGATATCCATCGTAAAATGTTAAGACTTGGGAGAGAAATGCAGCGAGAGACATGAACAAGAAACAGACTCAATTAGGAACCGATGTCTAAACGAAATACAAAATAAATGTGGTCTTTAAAAAAAAAACAGCTTGACGTCGTCTTCAGTCCGCGTCGCAAAAAAAAAAAAAAACACTCTTTTGTTTTTAAAATGTAATATGCTTTTTATTCTACGAAATGCACATGAATATATAAATTAATAAGTAAACCCCAGAGCTACAGGATACAAACTCAATGTATGTTCCTCGACGGGGAAACAAAAATTAGTTTTCTGAAAGCACAGCTGCCTATTATTGAGACAGTGGCAATCATGTGAATTATTCTCAGTTAAAGGTCTTTACGTGTGTGTGACATTTCTGTGGCTCAGTGACAAACACACAGGTCTGTAATCCTGAGGCTTTGACTGCGGCCTCCAGCTCCAGCGCTTCACATGAGAAAGAAAACTCCTGACAGGAGGTCTACCAGCTCTACCAGCTGCTCTAACAACACGCCTGAGTTATATTCTGCATGATAATAAAGAAAACCCGCCAAAGATCAAAACATGTTTTTTATGTTATTTTATTTTATTTTATTTTTTGGACCGACTCACAATAAATCAGTGTGTTTTTTTCCCGATGATGGCAGTTGCGAAAAATTATAACCAATTAACGTGCCGATATTTCTCTGTCGCCATCAGCGATGTCAGAAGGATTTGTCGCCCCTGTGATGTTTAATAGCTTTTACAAATGAGTCAAGGTGTGACATTTCCTCCAGGATGTAGACACTACACAAAACTTGCAGATAGATAGATAGATAGATAGATAGATAGATAGATAGATAGATAGATAGATAGATAGATAGATAGATAGATAGATAGATAGATAGATAGATAGATAGATAGATAGATAGAATGTAAAATGTTGACTGTAGAAACATTTCTGCAGATAAAAGGGAATGGAGGTAAAAGTTCAACAAACAAAACCTTTTTATTTATTTGTTTATTTGGAAAATATGTAGTGTTGCCATGAGATTTTTTTTTTTTTTTTTTTTTTTTTTTAAAAAGACTTTTAAAAAAGTTCTTACTAACAGTATCACAATGCAAGAAAAAAAAGTCTAAAATGTAAAAATGCCAAGCCATCACATTTGCTTTGCTAAAATGCAAAATGAATAATTTTATTCATATTTAAACCCTTTTTTCCATTAAAACGCATTACGACTTTCCCATTACTCCCCGAGTATGAAATACACTACGCTAAACTATCACAAATATGTTTGTGAAAAAAATGGGAGTGATTCTTGTCAGAAAGGATACATTTTTATATTTGTTGAATGCCAAACCCCCTGGTGCAGCGCAGCCCTTTGTTCGTGTCCAATCAGATACAGCTGTGCAAGCCAAACTCTGCAGGGATAGCTGGGGTCATCCTCCCAGCGGATGCTTAGGTCCATCCTGCTACTGGTGCCCTGAGGGCCTGGGCACACAGCTTCGACCCCCCAGACAGTGGCCATAATGCCCTCCTTCACCCACAGCTACAGTGAAGCAACCATGGGGGCTAGTGCTTTGTTTCAGCTCTGACTCATCCTCCATTTTTCTTTTTCTTTTTTTTTTTTTTTTTTTTTTCATGCATTTTAAAGCTGCAAATATAGTGCAGACATTTGAATACATATGCACAATAAAGGCACACTATCAACTATACAACCCTTGCAGCAGATATAAAACATGGGCTTGTATGTTACTGTTTGTCTCTAAAATATAATGTGAAATATATATAAAAGACACAGAGAGCATCTTTTTTCCATCTACACGTGTCTTGAACAATGAACTGTGTAATTTGAAGGAAAAGCTTCTAATGCAGCTGAAACTGGTTCTGTTATTTTCTTATCAGAAAATCTCAGATGAAGTCTGTAAATTGCAGGAACTTTGACACATTTGAACAAGACTGTCGCAACTCTGCTGGGGAAGAGCAGACCAGCATAACGAATTAGACTGAGTTGAGTTCCACCAAGAAAGGACATGTGAGAATTTCGCCTGTTTAGAAAGAGAAAAAGCAAATGACCTTGGGGGCTGAAGTGGCTGGATAGAAAATAAACTGTTTGGAATTACTCTGCACATTGAGGAATAGAAAGCAGCTGCAAAAATCTGAACTTACTCAGTTGATTTGCCCGTGATTTGGAAAAGCTTTCAGCAGGCACATCACACTAACCTCTAGGCTTAGAGTGCAAAAGCACGAGTTGTAATGTTTTCAACATGTCTCCCCTTTTTAAAAGAGATAAATTGTGCTGTTGGAGTTTCAACTTAAACTAAAACAACCATTTTTGCATTCAAGGGAAGGGAAGCAACTGCGCAGCAGACAAAAGAGCTGGTGCTGATGCACAACTGAGATAAATTGAGGTATGTGACAATCGATCAGCGAAGTTTAACGGATTTAGGTAAGGATAATGAAAGCTGTAGTGGGCGAGCAGGGTTTAGTTGCTCCAGAAAACGACACACTGGAGACTACGTCTGCACCAAGTTTCAGAAAATCTAATTTATGGCCACTTCGCAGCAGCTGGATTTGCACTTCCGACCAGGGGATACCATTACCAAACACTATGGAGAAGGCTGATGGATATGCAGGAGTTGGACACTCTCACTCTCGCTCTTGCTCTCTTGGCTCTTTCCAACACACAAATACACTGTATATTTATAGAGACATGCAGACAAACATGCACATGTTCACGTAGCAGAAAAACTGCACAGTGGACTAAAAGATCCAACACTACAACTCTTTTTGCTGAACTTACGATATGAAGATTTGTATTTTCCAGCTGTTTTGATTGAATTGTTTTTGTTACTTTTCCTACTATGTGAGTAACTTAACTCCTGGGTCAGTGGACTGTACATGGGTGGTATTTAAAGGGGAAATAGCACTCATTTTTAAAGTATTTACATATGTCATCCCTGGGTATTTTAGAACTAAATAACCAGGAAACTCACCAAGCCAGACAGCTAAAACATTAATCTGTAATACCACTTAGATCCACAGTCTGGAGCTGCTCCACTGATCATAAATTTAAGAGTGACTTTGAGGTCTATTATGAACTAGAAAATACATCTGTTTGATCAAACATCCACTGACCTTCAAGTCGTTTCCTGTTCATTCTCCAGGAAGCTGCGAAGTGACATCACAGATTATAGACAGTAATACTGCTCTTTTTTCTTTTTGTCTCTGAGAAACAATGGTAAATTCCCCAGATATAGACTAAATTTGTCCTGGGGCAAATAGGAAAATCATTTTTGACATCTGAAATTCAGTGGTGTATCCCAGTAAGGATTTTAAGCCCTGCCATGGAAAGTCTAGTCAGCTGCGACCACGGTTTGTTCCCCAAGAGCCACAATTCACTGACTTGGCAAGGGAGTGTAATCTAGCAATAACCTAGATGGAAAAAAAGCCAAACCCGAGCACTTACACTAGATCCCTCTCTGCCTCTTAGTGTGTGCTATCATTCTTAATCATAAGCTCCTGCACTCTAACTTTATACACTTCTTATCCAGTGTGCCTAAGATTACAAAAACGTTTAGTAATCAGATAGCCCACACTAAGACAAGACAGTTGACACTCCCAGCCTCGGATTTCAAGTGTTTTTGCAACAACTTTACTTGAATCCCTGTCAACCCAAAACCAAAAGGCTAATGCTTGTTGTTGTTGATCTAAATAATCTGTAACAGTTCAATCATCAATTTCATGGATGTCACTGCTACAGAGACACTGTTTGTCGTATGATTTGTTGATATTGTGCAGAAAGCAAACGAGCAACCGCATATTTGTCAAAGCTCATTTTGAGAGCAGCTGGGACAGTGGAGGTGACCACTGTCCCTTTGGTTTTGGAAACCTGACAGTGAACTCTGAAAGGCCGGCCACCCCCCAGACAGCTTCCCCTCCGGCCTCCCGTCTCCATTATCCAGCCATAGCCTGGGGACCAATCACCCCGGCTGCCCTCTCTGTCTCTCTTTTCCCCTTTCTCCTTCTCTTTCACTATCTGTCTCCCTCACTCACCCTCTCTCCTCCTCTCTCTCTCATTTTCTCTCTCTCTGGGCTCTCTTTACTCAGTGCTTTCAAGAGCTCCCTGTGTCACCAGACTGATTAAAACAAACACTGACCTTATTTTGGTATCTAATCCAATTGCTCTCTTTTTCTTCTCACCGGCCCTGGAGCACGCAGGGTATTAGGTATCCTGGGAGTCAGGGCCCCCCCTCTGTGACTGATCTTACATTTCAAACACTCTGAAACATCACATATGGTGGGCAAAAAGTAAATAAAGTCTTATTAAACTTCCTTTTAGCAGCTATGTGTACACAACATTTAGAAAACATTTGATTAGGCGCCTTATATTCCTGTGATTTGAGCTATGATACAAGAAGAAAAAGATGCATGTTTGTGGGTACTTCCCCCTTGTATGAGTGTATGTTCACTGTTGTTTAAGAGCAAAGGGATGAAAGTGTTGGTTTGAGAAAGCTTAGACATGCTGGCAAGGATGCTGACTGGGGGGTTATTGAGAGAAGACTGCTGTTTATTGTTTTATTAACAGGGGCATGTTGGCTTCACCAGGTCAGGGCTTTACCTTTGACCCAGAGGAAGAAGACAAGAAAGCAGCAGCCTTTGTGCATCAAACAGCAACTGTGTTTATTGAAGTCTATGTGTGTCCTTGTGTTTTGACAAAGTGAATATTGCTCACTTTAAATTTTTATAGCCTTACTTTTAGATCTTGCAACAAAGTTTTGCATGCTTGGTGTAGTTGTGTTTTTTGAGTGTGCATGCTTTACTGAAGACATAATATATTTCCTGCACACTTCTGTGGCTTTAATTGATTTTATGCCATCTATTGTTAAAGCCAGAAACCAGTTTTGTTTGTTGTGTCTGGCCTGATCACTTTGGTACTGGAGTACCAGTTGTAGAAATGAGTGATATCAGATGTCTGTGTGTTTAGTGTTTTGTGCGCACAGTATTTCACTTTACTAGCTGTGTAACGAGACTCATAAAGTCTCTTTACAATCAGTCAGAGCATCGATTTAAATTTCATAAAGAAGCTGAACAAATAGATTATTTGTAGGGAGATGATGACATTGTGGCTTGAGATAATGCATCCAGTCTGAACTTAGCTAAATGTACCGAAACAGAGTGATTTTTGTATGTGGATGGACTGTAAAGTGTTACAGCAGCTTGTCGTCTATATTGCATCACATACTGTGGTGTAGTGACATTAATGACACCATCTAGTGGTGATCGATGGTTACATCAACACAGGTTTTAATGATTTTGATTTATGAATAGTGAATGCAAATGTGTGCCTTTTGTCTGTGTGGTTAAGGTTCAAAAGATCGTACATGAGAGTGAAAAATCCTCAAGCATAGCATATATGTAGGTGTTTACTGGATTAGCAGTGAAGTTAATGGTCAAGTTCATGTGTTTAGTAAGTTGTACAGTTTCACTTTGTTCTGATTTTTGCTTACGTTGTAGTTCAGATGAAAATCTTACTCCGCCATATTGATTTGCCAACTTAGTGATTATACTGCAAATTAAAACTTAAAATGTATGAAATATAAAACAACCTCCACTATCCAACAGTAGCATTAGCAGTAATAATTTATCAGTTAGTAGCTGGAATAATTCATTATTACTTTATTATCACATTGTTACTTTATATTATTACTGCATTATGAGTATGTTGACAAGTGATTACATTGCAGATTAAAACTTAAAATATATAAAATATAAAACAACTTAAACTATCAAATAGTACCTTATGACCAAATACAACAGTAAAATGTTGCTCATACATTAATGCATCAGCAGTAATAATTCATTGTTTATTACTGTTTTACAAGTACTTCCACTTTTGACAATAAGTATATTTTATTAATCGTTTCTTTCACCTGAAGAAATTTTCCAAATCAAAACTCTTATAATCTATTAAATGGACTATTTTTTATAGCACTATTGCTATTTTAACTTAAGTATCCAGCACAGCATGTTGCTTTTGTATCCTGAAAAAGCTCATAACCACTGATAAATAACTGGAGCCCTGGTACCAGGTACTGTGGTGCCTGGTTAATATCAAAACCATGTAACTTAAAATCATTTTCCTGTTAAAGTTGGCACATACAGTATATTGAGAGCTTGGAGTGTAACAACTTCATGCAGCCAGACAAATGGCCTGTCAAAAAGGCACCTTCAATATATGGAAACCAGCTTTGATTACAGCCAGAAACTCTTTTTGTGAACCTTGTGAATTATGGCCAATTACCTTTACCCTCTTATAATAATCATTTGTTTTCCCTACTGTCACGTGCAAAACCTTCGAGTTGCTATTACCTAAAACTTCAGTAGGCGACTACAGTTTTAAATATATGGCGATAATCATTCCCACTAATGGCCGTGGAGCTCAGAGCAAAGGCAGTTTTTATAGAGCCCAGAACTGTACATCAAACCCCGAGACTAGCCAGATTTTATGACCAGGTCATTTCACCCTTTACTCTGTTGTTTATGGTTTTAATGGCAGACTGTTGCCAGCTTTCATGGCTGCTGTGGCTGATTTTACCTCAGGCAACGTGCTGCTGCTGCTGCTGACCCCAAAGTTAAGCATCTTTACAGCAACAGTGACACTATTGCTTAATCATTTGAACCATCCTGTCAAACCAACAGCTTGTAAAAAGCATGTAAAAAAATACAAGCAATTGCCTGTGTAGTTATTGTCTATCCTTTTAGCCTGCAGAGAGGATTTACGGTTGCTGTGTTTAAAAAAAAATAAATGATAAAAAAAAGAAGAAGCACATTGCAAAAAAGACATCGCACTCTTGTCAACCTGCTTTCAGATCGATAACGAAACAGAGTGTGAGGACAACAAGAAATTAAATGAGAGAGAGGTAGAAGGGGGAGGGCGAGGAGACGAGAGAATGAGACAGCAAGCGGTGATAATCAATGGCAGCTACAGAGCAATGGCAGAGATGAGGTCGTTTGTCTCAGAGAGAGAGAGAGAGGGAGGGAGAGAAGAGGAGGTGCGCAGACAGAGCTGTCTGCTGACGGAGCTGGCAGCTGGCCAGACTCTGTATGAGGGCGTCTGAGCTACAGCAGAATTTATCACAGCGACTGTGGGCCTTGTTATAGATGAAGACATGAATCTGGGCACGGAGAAGGGAATCATGCTAGAGAGCAGGCATATCAGGTTGACTTACTGTGCTCTTTGTACACTTTATCCATCTGTTTGTGTAGGTATGTGTATGTGTGCACATACACTCACTGTCATACTGCTGTTAGATTTATAACTGATGATTTTGATGACACACACATGTAGATGTATTATTGGCTGTTGTTTATTTATTGAGCTTTTATATATATATATATATATATATATATATATATATATATACACTATACAGCTTCTAACAAAGACTGTCTCAGATTTATTCTGGAGTGTAGCTTCTTGCTGAAAGTTTCCTTATGGAAACTTAGGCCCAATTTTAGATACTGTGAGATGTTCGTGATAGTTTTGTCTTCAATTATCTTTATATAATGTTAGTGATCTTAATTAGAAACTCTGCACAGTCATCAGAAATTGCTTTTATTCCACTATGTGGCAATAAATAAAGTCAGAATGTGCCTCTGATGCTGGTGTCTTGGATGCCACTCCCTGCTGCAACCCAGATGGCAGAGAAGCCACCCCACCCACCACCACCCTCACGCCGCCACCACCCACACCCAGCAGAGGTCTCAGCAGCCCGCCTCGACAGCCGGAGACGAACTGGAGGGAGGAGGGAGGATTATCATGCTATAATCGTTTTGAAACATGACACCAATAAGATCTGATCAATACAGCAATTTTATATTGTCATTTGCTCATATTTCTCAGCACAATCACCCAAATACAAACCTTAAGAATATAAAAACAAAACAAAGTCAACACATTTTTTATGACAGAATAAATGTGAGCAGGTTTTCTCAGATCATGCTCTTTTCTCATCTCACATACGCAGGCTGTTGCCTGCACTGAAACCATCTCCTGAGATTTGTTGGTCTTTAAATTGACATTACATGGTGTTGCCACAGTTCTAACCAGTAGGGGGCACAATGTTATCATCCAGATTTTTAAACTCCATCAATTTCTTTCAGTGTATAAAATTGCACCACATACACTGTAAATGATAATGTTACTTAGAAATTACAGCTTTGAAAAAGCTTTTCAAAAAAACGAAAATCAGAGTTTAGTGCGCTGATTTTTCTTTACGCCGGGCAGCAGGAGTGTTGTACGCAAAGGGGCATGAGTCACCCTATGTTCTGTTTTCAAGCGGTGGCTTTAAAAGCACATAAGTCCATTAAGTGTTCGTCCATGAATTAATAAGTCTCACTGCATATGTTTCCTAAAGGGCACAGGAGCTCTGTGACATCATGTTATGTAACAGGGTAGTTATATTTAAATAAATCTCCATTGTTGTGACAACAGAGGTAGGCACGATTATGTTAATTTGAGCAAAGTGAAGTGGAATTTTTCTAGCTGAAACATGGATTTTTAGAGAAATATCACAAAGATCTCATTAAATCCTCTGTTTGCACTGCACTGCAGCATCTGCTGTGGTTGTGGTTGGTTAACCAAGAAATAGAGACGGTACAAGTTTCTACAGTGAGTTAATATAAATGCACAAAATACTACCAACCATGCAAAGATACACACGCCCGTCATCCCCAGGGAGTGCAGAGTTTTGACAAGAATGCAGCCGACAGGGTCACAACAACAGCCGGAGTGTAAACATTGTGTTCACGGTCTTTTATGTTGTTACATAAAAGATGGTGCATGCTCTGCTTCTTTAAGCGCTGTAGCACCCTCCTGGCACCAGTCGCTGTCAATTAGTCATCGTGAGGTGGGAGAGAAGTGTCACTCTGAGTTGGACTTTTCACAGGCCACTGACTGGGTCTGTTGGGTTTTAGTATCATGTCATTGTGGTTAAATTGAAACGTAACACTGCACTGCTCAGGTACCGAAGGGTCTACATTTATCCTTATGTTGTACTGAAGGAAAAACATGATCATAACTATAAATGGTTTGAGTTAACATTTAGTTAATTAACAGGATTTGCATAAAACTGAGGAACAGCAGCTTTAACTTAACAGTTTCTGGTGTTTTTGTCACAACAACATGGCTCCAGCTTATTAATACCAACCAAGGCCTGATGAGTTTTTATTATGGCAGACATGGATGAATGCACATTGATTCACAAATTAGCAGGAAGCCTTTACTGTTTGCCTATTTCTTTTATTCTAGAGGCCTGAACAGCAGGGCACTGTACAGCCATCTGGTATACAGGAGAGAAGGACACAGGAAACATTCACTCTATATGAGCAAAATCTACAGGAGCAACCTTTTAGTTTTACTCGATGCTATGACCTTTACATCTCATCAATGAGCCGCTGGTGGAAACACTGCAAACTAAAAACAACAACTGTGACATTTGTTTAATTTCACAATTCGTTGATTTTGCAAATAGAAAATTAACATTCAGGGTTGTTTTTGATTTTTTTTTTTTTTTCCAGTAAGTAATGACACAATGAGACCATTTTAGTGTAATATTGATTGCTTCCCGCCCACTGTGCTATACACTCATCACATATTCTAAAGAGAATAAAACAATCATGTGATAATCTGCTGACATGACAGGTTGTCTGATCTATTTCCAGCAGCCCCCACTCTCTCTCCCCACACCCACACTCAAAATGCTATAGGCAACCACAGGATACAAAGCACTAACGGAGAAATTTACCATTTGTGGTTTGCAGTGCAGCGTTCATACCCTATTTTGACCAGTAAGGGAACAGACCTTTGACCATTTTTCACTAAAAATGGAACATTTGTTTTCATTGTTGGTGTGAAAGAAAAGAGGACAATATGAAAACAGGTTGTAAATCTTGTATGGAGGTTATTTGAAGCGATTAATTAATGGCAGATTTCTCTTTATAACTAGTTTCTGATGACTTATGAGATGTTTGAATGATAAAATGTTGCAGTTTGAGCTTGTACAAGCTTCTTCAGTTGCAAACAATGTTATTTTCTAATGTTTTATTATCTGTTTCTCTTTCACAACCTCACATACAGATATACCAAACCTAAATGTCCTTATACACGCTTTTGATAGTGTCCTGTATCGAGCGATTGTGTCACCCTCGCCCCATCAGCTCAATTTAAAGCGTATTACACTGTCTCAAAATCAAACCTCTGCAATCAATTTTAGCGCTGCACATTCATCTCAGGTGTCAATACTAATGTTTATCTTATTGTGGTCATGACTTTCGTGTATGAGTCTTTATCTAAGGATAAGGAATGAAAGTTTACCACAGAGCTGATGACCAGGGATGATGATTAAAGAGAAATAAGAAAAGGTCAGGGTAAGAATACCAAATGACCAACATCTAATTAGATGTAAACCTTCTCGGTGCAGTTAAATCAGCAGCAGCAGACAGACAAAGCTGTAAGGTCAGTGTTTGTTGGTGTTAACATCTGAGTTACCATGGTTACAGTTGCCCTGCAGCCCTCTCCCCTTGTTAAGGAATACATAGTCAGTCAGGGGACAGACTGAAGTGTCCCTACATCCTCATTTGTCCAACTATTTCCGAAGGTTGCACTCTCACACCCAGAGGGGAGTAGGCAAGGTGTCAGTACGCTGACACAGTTGGGACGGCACCACCAACAGCAGGCGAAGGGGAGGAGTAGAGAGAGGAAACTGAATTGGCTGCAGCGACGAGGCTCAGCTGCACAGAAACACCCCCCGAGACACGGATCACTTTATGCCCGCCGGTGTTCGTCAGCATGTTTAATTTGTGACCAGGCAACCTGGCTCTCCTGAGGTTGGAGATAAAAAGCTAGTAGTGCTCCACTGATAGTGAATGAGAGTTTCTCGTAATGTTATCAAATTTACAAATATCATAGCCGCTCAGAAGATAAAATTGCATCTCACTGAGAAATGTGATGGGGAAACATATTATTTCTCACCTGTTGCCAGTTTTTTACATTCAGAGTAAAATCAATATTTGATTTTCTCTTAGATCATGTTGTCGCACACACCTGCAATCACTGTCTGAATGAAGTCTGTGTTTTCTCAGTTCACAGGCTCTTTAGCAGACTAATTGCACAGAACTAATAGATGGTTTTAAAAAAGCTCAGTCAATTACAGCCCAGTGTGGTAGCTCATTATTTCTCCATTCTGAGCTCCAGTATAACAATATCTGAAATATTTAAGCCGCATCCAAGGGCCTTACTGCAGCTTCTGTTGTGTGGGTGGAATAAAAATAAAATCACACAGCTCAAGGTCAAGATTTTCAAGGTCAGGATTACAACGATCCACGTTCCCTGCCTCAGTGACTGAGAATTATCTCTTGTGTCTGTTCATGAAGCTTTAAAGCTGAGTGATACTGCAGCAGAGTTCTGGCCATGATGGGAGACATGGTACGTTGTGTCTTCTTTTGCATGATTTAAAGGTGCGATAAACTACGTGTTTATAAGTCAAGTCACACGTCGGAGGCCATGAATCACAGGAAAAACCAGAGCGGTGATAAGTTGCATGATACTTCTGGTGCTCGTTCACGGCTGTGCTGCAGAACACAAGTAGGTGCTAGAGAGAGAGAGAGAAAGAGAGAGAGAGGAGGGAAAAAAAGAAAGAAAAATGCTCACAGGGTGAGAAACCATCATATGATCGGTGGTTTCCATGGCAACTGATCCCAGCAGTCAGCCCTTGCAAAGTGAGTCACATGAGTGAATTGAAGGAGACAGGAAGCATACTGTGCATACATGTTTTTGGTTGATGCAGCACTGCTCTTGTGTGTGTGTGTGTGTGTAGAGAGAGAGGGAGACTGGAGGGAGGTTTGTTTTGGAGGGGTCTTGTGATGGAAGCAGCCTGGGGCATTACTTACTGTATGGTTAGGATTGTCCTCTGGGTTACAGTGAAACGTGATGTACAGACAAACCAGGAGTCTAGATACTGTCACCATGGAAATCTGACACACAGATAAGAAATTGGACACCATAAGCTTATTCTGTTGTATGAAAGCCAAGGAATTTGTTTGCAGAAAAACAAACTGTCCCTCCATCAGAGTCAAACACATTAGTAGCACATCCCAAATACTCTAATCTCTCAAACTGTATCCATGTCCTTGTTTGACTCATATCCACCGATAACCCCATCTTCATCCTTTAAGCTCGTTCTGGTGACACAGGGAGGATGTTGCCATGAGCTGCTCACTGAAACACTTCTGCCCAGACAGCTCCTTCACTATTAACTCACTGTGTCCCAAAGGCCTTGGATGATCATTATAACTCCCTGACACTTTACCTCTGAGTTGTCAAGCAAGGTTAATGATCCATGTCCTTGTTCACACACAGAATTACATGAAAAATAGCTTTTTGAAAAAAAAAAAAAAAGAAAGAAAGAAAAAAAAGGTCAGGCAACTTCTCTGATGCCTGTTTTTTTTTTTTTTTTTTAGAGGAGCGGGGAAGGCCACCTAGAGAGGCAAGAGGAAAAAAATGGAGCAGAGGGAGACCGAGCCAAGGGCAGAATAAATTGCTGGTGTCAGAGAGAAAAATGACTGTACCACAAATTATCTTCACTTGAGAAAGTGCCATTAGGAAGCTGTCTTTTGTTCACACCTATTTTAGTCCACATCAGTGTGGGCACAACAGCAATGTCTGACATGTCCATTAGGTTTTAAGCATTGATGTGGGTGAACTGTGTCAGATCAGCTTCCATTTAGGTAAGACTATATAAATTTATTGAGTTGATGTCTGTTAATTTCTCACAGCTGATTACTCTATACTACTACTACTACTATTACTAACAAGAAATAGGAATAATGACAATACAAATGTCATTCTGTTTTCATTAGGCCTACTAGGAAAGCATTTAAATTCACTCTTTGCATTTGCAGCTGCAGCACTTTGACTCAGTTCTTTGATGCAGCTGACTGAAAGCTACCTGTGTGATGATGTTGTTATGACACTGGGAACACTGCAGATGTTTTTAGGATCAGTTGCTGACGTGAGCACGAACGGGTGAGTCAAACCTGCGTCAGACTTCGTCGTGACTTGCCATAGTAATTTCTTCATCCTATGGTGGGGAAGGAGGAGGAGGGAGGAGGGGGTGGGGGGTAATTTATCCCACAACACAAGTCACAACCACGTGGAAACCAGAGGTGTGAGCAGACCTGCGGACCGTCGTTAAAAGCGCTGAAGTGAAACAAACGCCCGCAATAAAGCACCACCTGTGCACGTTAATGTCATTACAGTGACCAAACTTGTGGCAGGCGCCGAGCTCTCTGCGTCAGACTTTACGCACCATGCGCCCCGTGTGACTGGAGGCTCTGTGATTTCGCATCTCTTCTCTGCGCTCAGAGATGTTGCACACGGAGACGGTGCCTGAATGAAGATACTCGTACCTCTCTGGATTCATATTGTCACACCGACTGGGACGTTATAACCCGCTCTACACACCAGCTTTACATAAGGTAAGAATTAATGACATGTTCACTCGATTTCATCATTTGATCAAGTGTATGTTTGTATATATGTGGCGCATAAATAGTTTCATTTTGTTGTGAATTGCTCGAATAACCAGCGATAGAACCCCCGAGCATCCTATCATCCCTCCTGAAAACACTTGATGGAAACGAGCGACAGCTTTCACCTCATCACCTGACTGAATGGTGATTTCACCGCAACACTGACTACGAGCGTCGCTCATTTAAACCTCCGCGTTTGACGACGCTGCGCCGCGTGTGTCCAAAATTTGACTCGAATTTGAGAGATTGCGCGAGGCTGCTGATCTCCCGTTGGCTTGATGTCGATGTCGTATCCATCACGACATCGTTATTATCAGGTGATTCATTTGACCTTGACAAAGCATCGGAGGTTATATCCATGTAGAGTCAGTCCTCGTGCTGTGGTTCACGGGCCTGGGGATGCCTAAACATGGTCATGCAGACTCTGGTTTGTACCTGAAAGAATCACTGTCTTGTTCGTAATCAAAAGCTTGTGAGAGGGAATGTAATCAATTCATATCTGAGTGGCTTCTGTCCAAATATTATATATTGTAATGACATCGTTTCCCCTTCTCAAACAAAAATGGCATCTGCCTGTGATGGCTGCCTGATTGACGCTATCACCTCCAGTTATGCCACAGCATCATCCGTATCACCATGTTGTTTTTACAGTTGTCCTTCAGGGAATATCATGTCTGTCCATTGGAGATGGTGAGTGGAGAGAAAGGCAACCACTGATGCTGCAGGGATGTGATTTCAATTTTGCAGGAAGAGCCATTGCTTAGCAACCAGACAAAGATAAAAGTGGAGCAGAGATGGAGAACCTGTGCACCAAACTGTCTGTGGAGATTTAAGAATAAATAGTTCTAGAAGCACATATTTCTCTCCCTGGAGGCTTGTGCACATGTTTGTCACAGGTGTACTTGCCACTACTTCTGTCTCCTTGTAGAATTTATAATTCCACCTACCCAGTTCTCATCAGTCCACTATTTCGCTGTGGCGAGAACGAAAAAAAAAAAAAAAAAACACAAGGCCATTTGCTACGTTTTCCTTCAGATGGAGATTGATTACTCAGTCACGATCAGTAACAGTGTCTTGCACTGTATGTGAAGTCCTGCTGTCACTCTAATGTGCCATCTGTGTCAGCACATACTGTGAAACTCGGAAAGTTGCTGGTGTATTTCTGAATCCACTCGGAAAACTTTAACCGCACATCATTAGAAAGCCAAAATGAACATCCATCAGCCATATGTGTCTAACAGGCCCCATCATCTTAACCCATATGTAGCAACGGGAGCAGTTTCTTGCTGTAACTGTACTAGGACTTCTAAACAGTTTTAACCATCAGTTTTTTGTAGCTTTGACACAACAAAGCTAAAAAAAAAATTAAACTTAAAATTAATTTCTGTTTGCAAACATGTGCATATCTACCTCTAATTTCATTCATGGAGTGCTCAATGATGACTCATTAATGTGTAGTTGTATACTCCTGTGGAAAAGGTCACTGCTGCTCTGGGATCTGTGTTGAGTCCGCAGTCCCTGAGCTGCTGGGTGTCGTAACTGCAGGGGTTCGTCGCCACTGTTGAGGAATGTGATGTGCGTGCCACCGGTGCGGCCTCTGGTCGGGCTTTGGCGTCCAGCCGGCTGACAACCATCTTTGAGAAGTCAATGTGAATAAAAGTCCAGCTCTGATTTCAGGCAGCTGCATCTGTTTTCAGACTGAATGCCTCGTCTCCAGATCAAACATCTCTGCCTTCTATTTTCTGCGCTTGAGCTGCCAAAGTGAAAACTCAGGTCTCATTCATCCCACACAGCAAAAACAGAAATCAGTGCTTGAAATCTGCTGTGAGTCATTTTCTGCTCCTGAAGCTGTTTTTATTTATTTATTTATTTATTTATTATCATTTAACCAAGATTGTCCACATGATCCTGCTTAAATCATTTAGTTAATATAGAGCAAATGCTAACTGCCTCACACGTTTTGTGTAATTTCAACCACTAGTCTGTGAGGGTCAAGCTCCTTAATGTTTGAATCATTTTTTACAACTGCATTTTAATTTATTTAATCACCGCCTGAATTTAAGACAGCAAGTTATATCACCTAGAAATTTGATATATTAGGTAAAACTCCTGGTTCTTCAACCATCTTTCTTACTTTGTTTTTTTTTTTTAAAAAAAAAAAAACTGACCATTGTGAGGCAAGAAGAGGGTAATGCTAAGCTATAAAGTGCTCTTAACAAATGTGTCTGCTGTATTATGATTAAAGTGATCGTAAGATGAGGTGTGTCGGGATCTGTAGGTTTAATGCAAAGCTAAACACAAGTAGCATCAGCTGTTTGTTGTGAAGGAGTTTCAGACCTTGTGTAATTTCTGCTGCACGAGCTATGTTGTGACCTACACCAGTTTCTGTTGAGGGAGGCATTAAACACAGGATTGTTAAGGCTTATTAGTGGATTTTTGCAAAGGGATAAGGTAGCTTGAACTTGGAGAGACTAACTTTCCAGACGGCCTCTAGCTCTGGACTCTTTGAGTGTCTGAAATGTTAAAACAACCTGTAGACAAGAATCTGAAGCTACATGATGAGAAAAAAAGACACCACAGGCGCTAATAACTGATGAAATCTGCGCTCAGAGGGTTTAGTTTTATTGCGGTTCGTTCTCCTGAGACCAGTAGTCACACAGACAGTCTGCTCACTGCTGTTCATGCTGTTCACATGACTCAACTTTAGTATAATGGGCTCTGCTGTGAAATGGATTGTAATTCAATCTGTGTGTCTCATTCACCATAATGAAGTGGATTACTCGAATACCTCACTTATGGCTTCAAAGTGCTGCAGGTTTTAGACCATTTTAAAACACTATATGTGCTAACTAGCAACTAGCAAAAGCAGCAGACATTATTTGAACCCAAAATAGTTTGAGTCAATGACTCTTGAACTTTTGTCCTGTGATTCTGTTTAGGGCTGCAGATTAGAGTTTTGGAAAAGGTTTTAAAAATATCCGTCTGTTTCCATTTCTCTTCACAGGAATAAATAAATAAAGCACAACACTTGTCCCTGGCACCTTCTCATCTTCTTCCACCTCCTCTCCTCACCACAACCCTCACTAACACGTCTGAAGGAGCTTCTTCAGCCATGCCAAAGAACACCAAGGTGACCCAGAGGGAGCACAGCAATGAGCCTGTCACTGAGTCTGTGGCTGACCTGCTGTCCCTGGAGCATCCCATGGACTATAAGAGCAGTCAGATGAGTATGGGCTTGAGTCCTGGCTCCACTGCTCCAGGAAAGGCCCTGCTACCTTCTCCTGACCCGGATGCTGAGGACGGGCGCCCAGCTTGGAACAACAAGCTGGAGTACATCCTGGCCCAGGTGGGCTTCTCCGTGGGTCTGGGTAACGTCTGGAGGTTTCCTTACCTGTGCCAGAAGAACGGTGGAGGTAGGTGCAGGATGTCTACACATGATTTCATTTCCCTCTAACAATTCTGTGTCTGTCTGAACCACACAAACTCTTCCCTGGTTTGGAAATCGGTTCTTAATTGGACCACCCATGGTGAACACGTGTACCCTATGGGTTCTGAGTGTTTGTTAACAACAAGAAATGTTGTGCTGAGTCAAGGCTGTTAATTTGAACTTTTTAATAAGTCCTGCAAAACCCTCAATAAAACAAGTGTCCAGATGGGACTAGTTAATTTAATAGTGTGTAATTATTTCGATCGTATTCTTATGTTTGGGCGTGAGATTTGCTCGCTGTCCACTGTGTTGTGCAGCAAAACGGTTTGTGTCACGTTGAGTCATGTTTTGATTGAGGATACCCAGTGGTCGAGGTGATTGACATGAAATTTAGTGCTGTTATACATTATCTCATCAACCCTTCATTTGCATCACATTATAGAAATAAATGGTAGCAATTTCAGCTAATTCAGATCTTGTTTCCTCAGCACCAGATAAGTCAGTAAGTAGGCTACTGAATCAAAACACAGAGACAACATTAACCCAGTTTCTCTTCTCAGCATGTAAACATTTCACCTAAGGACAAACCAGTCAGGTGTGATAGTTTCAGGGACAAAACAACTGCTGTGACATATCGCAGCTCAGTAAATTTGCACTTTCATCATCATTCTGATCCATTTAACACCTGCTTTTTAGTCAGTCAGACAAGTAAGTGCACTGAGAAATAATCTACAAGATTGAGAATACTGAGAGATCCTCTTCACATCCACGTCTATCTTTCTTAGGCCTATTTCTTTGGAAACATGATTTACTGGTATTTCTATGAGATTAGAGGGTGGTGATGACTATGATGGAGGAAGTGGAAGAGTAAACAATGATTTGACGATGATGACATTGTTGGTTTTTGTGTGTGGGTGGTATGTGCAAAGAGGCTTTTTGAAATACATTATATAACATAGCTGAATATGTACAACCTACATGTGTAGGTTGTGTGTATGTGTGTGTGTGTGTGTGTGTGTGTGTGTGTGTGTGTGTGCATGTGTGTTCAGTAGTGAGTGTATATTCCCCATTGACTCACTAGTAGGTGCTGAATTGTCTTGTCTGAGCTTGTTCACACTGCAGACAAATGGCCGTTTGCTCCCTCCATCTTTGTCTATCACTTCTTCTCGTCTTTCTTTCTCACTCTTTCAATTCTTTCAAATCATTCATCATTTATCATAGAAGCAGATATTAAAGAATGATGAATTTGTGAAGAAGGATCTGGTGGTTCACACTTGCACTTTTGAGTCTTGCTCCCAAGATGTAGTTTAGTTTATCTTCCTATGAATTTCTATTATGGGGATTAATATACTTGTGGACTGCATTCCCATTTGAGCCAAATTAGCCTTTGATATTTCATATATTTTATTGATAGGTGGCCATTAGTAGTCAATGACCACTTACTGGTGGAGCCAGAGACTTTTTAGACTTCAACCAGGACTCTCAGCGTTACCTATCAAATATCCATACAATGCAACTGAAACAAAAAAAAAAAAAAAAAAAAAAAAAATACAAGAATATTAAAACACTGGAACTATTCAAATGAACAAATGGGCAAACCTGGGGAAACTATTCTTTAAGGCTATTTGTCTTGAACTGATTTAACAGTGCTGTTATCTCATTAACTGCCAAACTTTAAGAGCTATATCCTCGATGTAAAATCAAAATATAATGGTTGATTCATCACTTGCTATATCTATGATTACTACTACAATCAAGAATGTTTTTAACTTTAAAAATACTGAAAATAATAGGAAAAGTTATGTTTCTATTAAGGTCATCAGAAATCATCATCATCATCTTGGTGAAATAAATAAATATACCAAAGTAAATGTAAATATACTGAAGCACATTTGATGTGGTCAGGCCTTCAGTGAATTACTGAGTAGTCTGACCAAACAGCTTTGCCATCCTCTGGACAGATCATAAAATCTACTTTGAGGTAATTCATATAAGGATTCTCCACTAGGATGTCTGCTATGTAATATTTAGACAGTTCCCTACTGACATCTTTTGTTTATCCCTGTTTTCTGTGTGTGTGTTTGGCCAGAACAGACATCAAAGATCCATAAATCCAGATACTGATACCTCTGTGTAATGTGACACTGTCTCCACATCTTCATTTCCCTTGTCTGCTCGCTCTAACAGCCACAACGTTATCAGCATTTTTGATCAAGTCAAACGTCACAGTCATTTGTTTTTAGTCTGCAGGCGGCTGCTCATCCCAGCTGTCCATCAGTGTGAGCCCATCCTCTCTGGCTTTAGATAGTTTTGTCACCATGGTGCCCCTTCATGTATTGACGTAAGCAGGACTGAACATGCTCCCTCTTCATTGTCCCCTCTGCAGAAAAAAAAAACAACAACAAAGTGACAAAGTGTTGAATGAGAGTTGAAGGTGAAAGAAAGACAACAGACAAAAGAGTGACAGGGGAAAGAGGAAGAGAAAAGGGCCATGAATAAACAAAGATCATTTATTTTAATTTTTATGTCCATTCTGCTGTTTTTCAAAGACATCAAAGCGAAGTAGATGTTCATTCTGCACTAATTCTTCTCCCCTCTGACCCTCCTCTGTCTCAGGTGCATACCTGGTGCCCTACTTCATTCTCCTCCTGCTCATCGGCATCCCTCTGTTCTTCCTGGAGCTGGCTGTGGGTCAGAGGATCAGGCGTGGCAGCATCGGTGTGTGGAACTACGTGTACCCACAGCTCGGAGGCATTGGGGTTTCCAGCTTGATGGTGAGTGTTGAACTGACTTGAATATTATGAGCTTCAGTTAGTTTATCACAATGGAAATACTTAACATTATGTGGTAAGGATTTATTGGTTGTCAATTGTTAATTAATGAATGTAGCTCTTACTGTCTGTGAGTAATGTATATACTGTAGTGTACTGTGTTCTGCTAAGTAGCAATACACAAAGTGTAACTGAAGCTTAGTTTTTGACGCATTTACTAATAAAAGAAAGTATTTAATACTTTTTGAACGGCAATAGACGAAATGTTTAGGGACTATTCACTTTAATTTTCCAGTAGCTGTTCAGATATTACACATATAACCTAAGTTTTAAGTCAGAGGATAAACAAATACAGTTGTCTTCATCCTCTGGACACCATGAATAAAGTCTTGGGCAATCCACCCAGTCGTTCAGTTGCTATCTACAGCCAGTTATTAATGATAGTAGTCTGTAATGAGATTTCACTATTAAAAGGTTTTCATAGCAAAACTGACACATTTATCATTAAAGTTCAGTTTGGTTAAATTGTTATTATATTTTTTCATAGTGAGAAACCCCCAGTGATGAAGAGGATTTTTCTACATGAGGAGCTTTAAACGTTTCAGTGGACTGACATGAATTCAAGTTGAAAGAAAATGTGAACTTTTAATTCTTGCTTGTTGCTTTAGATTATGATCAAAGGAGTTTGTCCCGTTAAACTGTTTGAGACTTTAATTACTGGGAGTAGGTTGATCGAGTCATGACTTATACTGATTATTTTTGCAAGTTTGTTTTCAGTGTAAAAAACTGTGGAACTTATTCCATGTCACTGTCAACTATAGAAACTAAAAAACAACTAGGAGGTGGCATTTTATAACAGAAAGTCCAAGTGTGAATAGTGACAGCTGCTGAGATTTGTTGTCATGGTAGTAGGGAGAGAAAGAGGATAACATTAAATCAAGGTCCCAGTGGAGATTTAAATCTGGGTCTCTGCGGTGAGTACTATAGCCCAAAAGAACTCAGTGCATATGCACAACCAGAAAACTATACATACACCTGTAACTGAGATGAGATGTGGCTCAGTACGCCGCTTGAACTTCTGCCAGTTGGTTAAAAACTGTAACCCACATCACCAAAATTGTGGACACCACAAGACTTTGATGAAGATGTTGATGCATTACAGGAAGTAAACACCAACTAAAACTGAAAACCTAATATGTCTCCATATCCCTCTTGTAAGCATCAGTATATGCTTCAGTAACCAGTATTGCCACACAGTAATGTGGCAGCCCACTGTGATTATTGTTTATCATCATCTCAGCTCCATGTGAATAAATCTAATGTATATTTAGAACCAAAGGCTCCATATTATGGGTTTGGCGTTGCACTTATTCATATCTGATCTCAGTGTTGGAAATGTTATGTACAGAGACAACACACAAATGTGTCTGCTGTTATAACATCCTCTTGATCCTTTGAAGCGAGTGCAACATGCAGAGACCAGTGTTGATCACTGCCATAATCTGTCCCCATCATCAGCAGTAATGACCCATCATGTCCCCATCCCACAAGACTCATCAGCCTAAAACATGTTCACCCAGTGCCTGAGTCAGTCAGAGATCTATTGCGTCAGTCGTCCGTCATTGTGATAGTGATTTCATAAATCTAGTGTTAAAGAGGAGAGGGAGAGGCCAGGCCTGGGGCAGTGAGGCGTGTGGCAGCTCTGATGTGGCACAGGGAGATTCAGCAGCTATAAATACCTTCTCAAAGAGGACCCCAGCCTTAGCTGCAGAGAGCAAACAGCTCAATAATTCATGCGCCCTGTGACTTAAGCTGTATGCTCAGAGTCTGTGCCCTGACTCAAGAAAAGGCGTTAACCTCAACAAACTGCACAATGTTTCTTCCTTGTGCTGTTCGTATATCTCTGTGATTGCTTTTAGCAGTGACAAGTGTTGTTTTCTCTCATTTCCCTCCAGGTTTGCGGGTTTGTGGGCCTCTATTATAATGTGATAATCGGCTGGAGCATCTTCTATTTCTTCCAGTCATTCCAGTATCCACTGCCTTGGGCTGAATGCCCCATTCAGAGAAATGGAACCCAAGCCAGTGAGTCAACAAAACACAACACAGATGAAAGTACAGCAGAAGGTCTGAACATGAAGCAGAGGCACAACAAATACTGCAGAGTCATGGACAATTTCATATACAGCAGAGTATGTGAGCAGATGCAGTTAAACAGGAGGTCCGGTGCTGTGCAGGGTGGTGCTTAGACCTGCTGAACGTGTCTTTGCATTGAAGCAGCTTGCTTCGCTGTGGCTCTGCAGTCAAACAGCAGCGTCTCTGCAGGCTGACAGAGGAGTGGTGGTGCTGTCTCACCGGGATAGCCCTGCTCTTCATCCCACAGAGCAGCTCTATTGGCGAGGCCTGACAGATAGTACGACCCGACCGACAGTGTCAGTACGAGTACAGACTAAAGGGCATCAACGTTCATTAGCATTTGAGGATAAGATGTCAGCTCTGTTTAGAATTATAAGTGGGGATGCTGTGGAGCACCCAGGGTTTAGTTTTATCAAAGGGGAGAGGTTGAAACTACATATGCGAGGTATATTTACACAGGTACTTTACCCATGTGTAATTATGAAGTATTGGTATCTTAATGGAATATTTCCATTTATTCTAATGTACAATGTTGTAAAGAATCCACAACATTTATCTAACAAGATAAAAGATTCAACATTAGAAACACACAATGGAGCATTTTTACCTTTAGAGCTGCAGCAGTTTTGTCATAGATTGTCAGAGAATAAGGTCTAATGAATATCATCGTTTCCCAAAAACCAAAACAACATCTTCATGTTGCTCATGAGATGTTCATTTTGGATTCTTTCCTGAAAAATAACAAGTTGCCAATTAATTTTATGTTTAGGTTAATTAACTGATTATGCTACAGATAATTTCAGATCTACACTATATTATATTCCACATCTAAGTTATATGTGTGAATTATTGAGGCTGAAAAGTGAGTCAACAGCTGAACAGCTCAACAGTCAACACATAAATACTAGGAATATATATACACACACACACACACACACACACACACACACACATATATATATATATATATATATATATAGCCTCTATATGATGAATACAGTGATGTTGATAGTTGTAATGGAGGATTATTATTATTATATTGTGTTGTTGCTACTTCTACTTAATATGGAATCACGTTGAGTGTTTATCTCTTATTTTGTTAATGTGATTTCTGTCCCTGTCCTTGTTGCTGTTGTAGTTGTGGAGCCAGAATGTGAGAAGAGCTCGGCCACCACCTACTTCTGGTACCGACAGACTCTCAACATAACCAGCAGCATCGACGACACTGGAGGCCTGAACTGGAAGATGACCCTGTCCCTGCTGGTGGCTTGGATCATGGTCTGTCTGGCTGTGATTAAGGGCATCCAGTCCTCGGGGAAGGTACATCAGGAAGGACATCCATGGTTTCACAGCGGGGGCTGAGCCTGTAAACTATGGAGATTAATTCACACAGCTTTAACTCTATAAAGTCAAACACATTAAATCCATAAAGCTTTCTTGTTTCAATCAATGATTCATCCTTATCAGAGTATTTTATTCACTTTGATAATGGTTTTCAGTTAAAAGCAACATGCTAAAGTCTGTCCTCAGCACTTGTCTATTTTTGGATCTCATCTATATTATGGAAGAGAGAGACATGCAACATTAATAAGCTTAAACTGAACCAAGCAAAGACTCGTTCAGGATGCAGATGGAAATTGCAACAACATCCTGTAATCTCGATCCAGAGAGTGAGTCATATACCACAACACAACATCCAGCCCACGGTTTCAATAGGAAAATACACAACAGAGAGTGGATCGCCAAGGTCTGACACGGTTTTTAAAATACTAAACTTAGTAATCCAATTATCATAGTCGGTGCTGCAACGATTCCGTGAAATGCTGTAGGAAGGATTTTTGACTCATATGTGGAGTCCACATTTGGAAAGATCTCACAGATTCGGTGCCAAGCAAACACAAAACTGTTTTTTGGATTTATTCATTGTGTGTGTATGTGTGAGTGTGTGTATTGTTGCAGTACCTCCTCCATGTGTGAGGCTTCAGAAAAGCGTGTCCATGGCAACACAGTGATGTGCATGACTTTCTCTCCCTTTCTCTTAGGTGATGTACTTCAGCTCTCTCTTCCCATATGTGGTGCTTTTCTGTTTCCTGGTACGAGGTTTGATGCTAAAGGGTGCATTGGACGGCATCGCTCACATGTTCACACCTAAGGTGAGATAAAAAACTGTGACGATTACGACCAAAAAAGGAGTCAATGCTAAGTAGAGGGTTAGGACTGTTTGAAATGTTCAGTTTTGTCTCCATTTTGAGCACTCATTTGTGGACTGACAGATGTGTAACTTAAATGACATTTTTTTATGCAAGTTGTTAACTCAAGCTCCTACTTTACCACCAAGGCCATTCAGTGGATCCATATTTTTAATATCCACAACATAACAAGTCTTGGGTTGATGCCTCCCTCTAGTGGTGAATGTCTGTTATTGGTGATAAATGGAGAAGATGGTTTGGACTTTATAATTTAGCTGGACTTTATAATTAGCTCAATGTGATGCAATGCAGTGTGAAGTGGTTGGCATTGGGACTAGAGAAGGGAGCAACAGAAGAAAAAACATATTGATGGGTTTATTGCTTTGTAATTGCACTGTGACATCATATTTAACATCATATTTCTGATGGAGGTCAGTATGTCATGGTGCAGTATATAACATCAGGGCAACTGTGAACTTGTGTATTTCATTATGAATTATTAACATCAAAAATGTAGATCAAATACATTTTAAATCATTAAATCTATACCATTCAGACACTTGTCTTTAACATTTTTTAATGAAACATTGGCAAGAACAAGATGTCAGTGTTGATAAGTGTTGATAATTACTGTCTCCTAATTCTTCACTTATCTGCAACATTTTCCCTTTCCTCTTGTCTCAAGCTGGAGAAGATGTTAGAGCCACAGGTGTGGAGAGAAGCTGCCACACAGGTCTTCTTTGCCCTCGGTTTGGGCTTCGGAGGCGTCATCGCTTTCTCCAGTTACAACAAGCGAGACAATAACTGCCACTTTGATGCAGCACTGGTCTCAACAATCAACTTCGTCACATCCATCTTGGCCACTTTAGTGGTGTTTGCTGTTCTTGGGTTCAAGGCGAATGTGATGAACGAAAAGTGTGTCGTCGAGTGAGTAGCACCTGATACCTGAGCATTTGTTTTTAGCAGCTGTTTTCACTATAATCATCTCTTGCTAACGTGTCCATTTTCGCTCATCTCCTACATAGGAATGCAGAGAAGATCCTAGGATACCTAAACACTAGTGTGCTGAGCAAAGAGCTCATCCCCTCTCACATCAACTTCTCCCACATTTCCGCCCATGACTATGCAGAGATATATGGCGTCATTAAGACCGTGAAGGAGGACAGCTTTGAGCAGCTGGGCCTGGACGCCTGCGTCCTAGAGGACGAACTCAACAAGGTCAGTAGCTGACATGAAAATGAGACTTCATCCCTGTATTCAGACCTGAATAATAGTTGAGCCTTGAAAAAGTAGGTTAAGCTTACATTTTGAAGCCGGATTTTGTTTGTTTACTGTGATTTTATTGGATATTTTTTAGCAAGCAGCACAGCAGCCGCTCAGTAACCACTGTGACTTTCTTCATCTCCTTCTCACCATCATCCAGGCGGTTCAGGGAACTGGTCTGGCCTTCATCGCCTTCACAGAGGCTATGACTCATTTCCCTGCTAGTCCCTTCTGGTCCGTCATGTTT